>JAAIXI010000248.1:8620595-8747440 GCA_013403645.1 Heliconius nattereri | reverse complement strand
ATAATAATAATAATAATAATAAGCCTTTTATTTCACATATCACTTTTTTTTTTTTTTACAAATATTGTTAGTTAGATATTAGTAGTAAAAAGTAAATAATTAATAAGTAAATAATAAAATAGTAAAAAGTAAAATAATAAATCTTAGTAGTAAGTAAATTAGTTTGTTAGTTAATAATATTAATGTTAGATCTTGTTTTGGTGATATGGATCCCATTTTCTTGAGTATAGGCCTCCTCCATTTCGCTCCACAACTTTCTGTTTTTCCCTAGAGTCATCCAATTTTTTCCAGCAATTTTTGCTATACCGTCAGCCCACCGGCTAATTGGTCTACCAACATATCTTTTCCCAACTGGGCCCTTCCATCGTGTTGTTTGAATTGTCCATCTATTGTCAATGTAACGTGATATGTGCCCAGCCCACCGCCATTTAAAAACTAGTATACGGAGGGTTATTTAATAGAATGTTCTTAAAAATTACCTAGGTACTTAGGTACCCTCTAATTTAGCTGGACTGTTTTCAAATTTAGCTTAAATCTCATTTAAGTCAACAAAACGCGGCGTTAAGTTCCGCCACTCAACATGCATTGCCTGATTTTTAATTGACTAAATATTCATATATTATCTTCAATTCCAACAATATCACTTATACACACGTCATGTCAACCAGGTACTCTTTTCTCCTTCTTCTTGGTCGATGTGTAAATTACTTTTTTTTAAATACTAACAAATTTTTTTCATCTTCAGCGATACAAATAACGAAAGCTTAATTAAGACAGGTTCCGATCAAAACTAAAGAACGCTATAAACATAAATTGTCTAGACTCTTATAACAACATTTTTACGGTTGTCAATAAATTGGTTCATTAATATTTTTTTTGCCTCGATTGGATTATGAGTTTTAAAGGCGAAAACTTAAAATTTACTGACTCATCTGTTCGGCTTCAGATTTGCTTACAAGGAAACTTGATTTTATTTAACTTTGAATATCTTAATTGAATTTAGAGTAAATTCATTTTTTTAAAACAATTTCTTTCGTATTTAATGTTATAAGACTTTGTGTAATATCAGATCTTTCGGTTTTGCAAAAGACATAAGAATATTAAAAATAACTTATTTTTTACAGATACACCGTTAGACCTATCCACATCCCTTCTATCCCGAGTCCTGCTACCAATATCCCCACCATCGGGTGCAGAAGATGAACATAAGTCAATATCAGGGGATTCCCTGACTTCATCATCAGCGGGTTCATCAAACGAATTATTAGACATGACACCAAAGATCCAAAGAAGAGCAGCAAAATCTGAACGCGCGTTGTTACCTTGCGAAGTATGTGGAAAGGCTTTTGACAGACCATCATTATTGAAACGCCACATGAGAACACATACAGGTATGCAATAAAAAATAGCGGAATGAATACTGATTCATAAAGGGTCCATATAAATTATAATGGCGCCTTTTTATATAAAATTAACGGAATATTATGGGACAAATACAAAATTCAATGCCTTCATAGTGCATATGACTTAATAAATGTTAGGTCTAGGCTCAATCCCTGCTCGGGAAAATTATTAGCACTTTAATTTATTGTTTTTTTTTATTTCTTCGCTCTCTCTTCTTTGCTATTAATGTTATTTTTCACAACACAAAATTGAACTAAAAACACTCCATTCCTCGAGTGTTTAAACACTGAGTTAACTCGCAAAGTTACGAAATAAATCGAATATATACTTAAACGTAATTTTGATCCTTCTCATATTTATTTTTATATTTTTAGGTGAAAAACCTCACGTCTGTATGGTTTGCAATAAGGGGTTCAGTACATCGAGCAGTTTAAATACCCACAGACGAATCCACTCAGGAGAGAAGCCTCATCAATGCCAACACTGCGGGAAGAGGTTTACAGCGAGCTCGAATTTGTATTATCATCGAATGACGCATATAAAGGTAAGATATTCTTTTATGAAGCTGATGGAGCGAAACGAAATTGTAAAAACAAAATATGAGACAAAACAAGTTGTATATTTATTTATAGCTTTAATAAAAACAAATATTAGATATTGCGTACATATATAGATATATATATGTGTGTACGTGTATATGTGTACATATGTACGTGTATATATGTATATGTGTATATATAACTTAAGTATACATAATTCGTGTTTTACTTCTGTTAAAGATCTTCGTGTTTGTTTGTTCTGCTAATCTCAGAAACTCAACCAATTTAAATGTTTTCAATATTGTATTTTAGCAAACCTAAGTAGGAAAATGTGTAAGATTGCTAACATTTTCTATTGTCACATAAAAAATCAAGTTGCCTAGTGAAATGAAGGTTTTATTGCATTAATTTGCTATAATATTCATTAGTATCGTTTTCTTGTGCACCAGGGCGGAAAAGGCGCCGTCCCTTGTCTTGGGCCGTGAGAACTTAGGTTGGTTGGATATTGTTATTTATCTAAAGCTACATAGAAATTATATAATTAGTTATATACACGAAATTTACGTTGACTGTTATGGACATTGAAATATCAAGTATATTACATAAGAGTGCAAAAATAAAGATATATTTAATTTAGTTAATTTAAATATTAAAGGGTGAAAAATGCTATGTTTAAATGAAAAGGGTAGGGATGATGGGAAGGGTAGTAGCATAAGAAGCTATTATTACTTAAAGCGATCTTTTCTTTTGAGTCATTGTAAAAATAATTTGGGGAGAATGCACAAAAGAAACCGACCGGACTCGCCCACCGAGGGTTCCGTATCAATAATTTCAGGATTGTAGCTCAACGAGAAGTACAATTAATAAAAAAGTTGACAAACTTAAATTTGCGAGTGTATGCATATTTATTTATTAATTGATCTACAAATATAAATTTGTAATAGTGTATTTCTGAAATATAAATATGAATTTCCATTTATTACGAGGACTTAATGTGAATTATATAACCTGTAAAAAAGATAACCAATGAACAAAGGATTCCTCAATAACCACGGTAATTTCTAAATCATAAATATTACATTTAGAAATGGAACTGATATTATCTACTTATATTTTACACAATTACGTCTGAAACACGGAAAGGAACAATTGATTTGCAAAAACATTATAAAAACTGGCTATCCTTGTTGAAACAATGGCTGTTGTTATCACAATCGCAGTTTTTCTATTGATCATTCATATGTTTCTTGCTATATCCTTTTGCGTTATTGCTCTTAATTGTCGTTTTTTTTTATTCTGAAAAATTATGAAGAACAATGCGCATACGATCGTCAATAGAGTACAATTATAAAGTATTATGTAAGAGTGAAGTTACTGAGTAATCCTTTCAAGTATAAAATATGGAAATATAATTAATAATAATTTTATCTATAATCATTTTCGTTTTTCTAATAAGCTATAATAAATGATTATGGGTTAACTTATATAAAGGAATGTCCTGATGTCGTCTTCTATGCTTAGTTTATTTATCCGGAACCTATGGAATGGGAGTGCAAATATGAAAATGCAACTTCTGGTAATATGCAAAAATAGGAGCTTCACGCTTTTTCGGGCATTACAGGGTAGACAGAACAGAGCAGACAAAAATACGTACTTCCTTCACTCCTTTCTTCACTTTCTGTTTATTTTTCGAGGCATAGCGTATTAAGTAGCGGTACATAACGCCGTGGTTTGTCTACCAGAGCGGAAAAAAATAAATATATTGAAATAAAAATTATGTCATCATTCATATGACCCTATAATACATCTTAAATTTTAATTTAATTTGGCTAAATACATATCTAAAATCATATTAAAATATATATTCAAAACAATCATAATATAGAGTCGTCATATGAACACAAAAACCATAAGTATATAATTGAATTTTTTACTTCTCTAATTCCGTTCCCATACACGATCTGGAAATCTGAGTTAAATAAGCAATTAATTTTCTTATATTGCTATAATAATTACACAAAACCATCGTACTGGTAGGTAAAGCTTGAAGTAAGTATATTACACAGTGATGTTACCGTGCTCACTTCCCATAACGCCCCTTAACTTTTTACTTATTTAACTATGACCTCATGTGTCCACGACTTAAGAAAATCACATAGAACTTACTTAGGGTTGTCGCTTTTTTTTATTTTAATTTACGAGAAAATAAAATTTTAAGACACTCCGTGGAATGTATAGCGGGCTATTGTCTTTACTAGTCAATCAACTACTGCATTGTTCTTGAGAGCTTAAATAAAGTTATTAATATTATAATTGCATAAACATATGCATATTTATATAGCATAACCGTTATGTTCGTGTCTTCAATATACGTAGTTTTACATGATAAAAGCAAGCAAATATTTTATATTCGCTAAAAATATATAACATAGAAAGATTTATTTTTACTAAAATATATTCCATTTAAGAAATAAAAGGCGCTACATAATATAGAAAAGAGAAAAATATTATATTGGTCTCGACTTATATAACATTCTTGTAAGTTTGATAAGGAAGCAGCCCTAGTTTCTTAAGGTGCAGGTGGACAGGTCGATAAATTACCGGTCAGGTCATCGTGGGAACGGTAGTGGGCATGGACTGTGACGAAGATTTATGCGGGCTATTGGAGCAATTGTTGTTTGTCAATAACAATTGTCCCATATACTTTTAAGCAGTTTTTGTTTTTCGAAATTCATAGAATTCATCATTCGAAAAACATAGTTTCAGTTTGAGAAGTTCGGAAATATATATATAGTTTTATAAATATTATATTATTAAATATATTATATATAGGAAATAATTTCGTGAAACACATCTTATATCACAAATGAATTTATTCATATAAACTACACATATCATATAGAACATAATCATATTTATATATACAATTAAAAATTTATTGTCCATACAATTAATTCTAAGAACGCCAAATTAATAAGATTAATTGTAATATATTGCCAAAATTAAATGTGCAAATGAATCTAGATGAAAAACATCATAAACGAGCCAATGTTCCAAAAGTCCAAAATAATTTCCCACGAAATCAGGCACCGTGACTTACAAGACTATATTGAAGACGTAGCCACCGAACCGAAACTTCACACGACCGTATAGACTTCACACGGCAAGAACCCCTTGTAAGATGACCGACCTATGGAGAATCATATAAAAATACGTACTTATGAATTCAGTATGGAATTTATTGTCTTACATACATATTCATTTCGAATATAGCTATTTTTTTAAATTTTGTGATGAAGCGAATCTGTTAATTTTATATCGAAGATAATTTTTAGTACTGTTCACACTGAATATTTTACTCCAACATCATTCTTTATCTGTATATTTAAAACGACGATATATACTTAAAAACAAGCAATAATCGAATCCAAATCGATCGAGCACCAGCAGATAGCCTATTACCACAAAGCCATGACCAGGTACAACATTTTGGTGTTTCCAATTAAAAACCTTACAAAATTTATATAGTACACGCAAATAAATCCTATCTTCCATTGTATCAACAAAACGAGTAACAAATATAGCCCATTGAGTACCGTCCCATTATCTCTGGCCGTTGATAAATCAGGTATCAGGTATCTTTCAACTGTCGCCGGCTTACAGGAGTACCTTTACTGTGTTAGTTAGGTAATGACAGGTTAAATAATAAACTATCCAGGATGAATGATGAACAATGGAATGTAGGCTGTGCGAGACGTATATATGTGGTAGCATTGTTACTACTAAAATATTGGCTGGGATAGCATAAAATATTGATAGACACTAGCTAAAATGTAAGTAAATGTCATACGTTTTGCACGTTTGATATTTGCTTGGGGATTATTGGAATGTTTGCGTAAAATATACTCGTAGTGATTCATTTCTTTGCTCTCTCTTTCTTACATTTAAAATTACTATTGTTTTTTTATAGTTTTGTTTATACTGTCTTCAGAATTTCTATTTTTGTTTTGAGATAGTAAGAGTTCATCTCCTATAAGCACTGTCCTTTTACAAACAATCCATGTTAAGTTATTGCTTATAGTAGTCCCAGAAAATTACAAATAACTATTAACATAAGAAATCCAAGCCAAAATATCGCCCTTGAATCTTTGCATGTCTTCCACCTAATCTGACACTTTTCACTCGTTAGGGCCTCGTTATTTGTACGCTGTCCGCCCGTCTGTCACCCTTAACACCCGTTGTAGTCACGATTGACTTTTGGTAGCCGTAACGTATTTTGCATACTGCAATTTGAATAATTCTATTTGACGAGAAATTGGAATATACTCACTTATCTTATTATTCGTTGGAATCACGTCCATAATTTACTTACATTTACAAATTTGTATTTGTTTAAAAGAAGAAAAAAAAACTAGTAATTTATCATCTGAAACTCAATTACGTTGCCTCTAAATAAAATAAACCAAAAAAATAAGACCTTAGTAATATAGATTGTTGCTGACTGCTTTTTGGACATGGTGCAAAAATGGATGAATATTTTACTCGACTATAATTACACCGAAATACATGTAAGAATTACAGCTAAGTGCCTCCTTAGGTTAACAGGAACCCCAATTCACATAAAGATCGTAAAGTAAACTTTAGCTCATACTATGCCCATTAAGAATTCTTCAGCCGGCATCATATTGTTTTTATAATCTGAAGACCGACATCCGTTGCACCTGCTGGGAACCCTAAGAGTTACATTAACCGTCTTTTGCTACAAAATTTGTAGATTTGATTATAAAATCCCACATTCGTAAAAAAACATTCGTCATTTTGTAAATTATGTGCGTAATTGACGGTCTGAAATTTGATTTATATATGGGACAAATACGATTTAGAAAGAAGCAGAACACAAATAATAGTAAACTAGATTAAACCCCGTCAATCCAACTCTGTGTTATTATATATTAATTAACTATTAAAACAAAATTTCCGACTTCATTATTTAGTATCAATAAAATATTTTCTAATAATAATGTATTTTTCCTGTACTTAATTGAAACAAATTGTAGCAACTTTGACTACTTTCTAGCTATAATACAGTATATTATTAAAATTTATAGCCACCGCAAAGCCTTCTGTGGCCTGACAAATACATAATTATATCATTTCTCATACATTTTCATCCTAATTTACTCTCAATCACCCATAATTAAGATTGTGTAAACATTTTACGACACATGGAATCGTTAAAACTACTTGGCCATTATATGTAACGGATATTGAATATTTACGAGATCGGACTCATATTAAGTATAAATAAAAACTATTTGAAGAAATCAAAGACAGAATTAAGTAGAGTGATCCACGACAGGAAGTCAATCAACGAATTTATTGGTCCAGTATACTTTCGAATGAGCACCGACGTTAGTTACTCGCCATTGTAACTTGTTTATCGATAACTATACGACAGTGCCTCTATTGCCTAATATAAGCTATTCAATTCTTTTTTATTACACGATTAGGATTTAACAAGACAATTAATTGACACTGTAAAGTCTATGGTTGAATAGTGAGGATTATTTTCATTTATAAGACACAGTTACTGTATTACATTTTCTGTATATTTGAATTCAGTGTTGTAATGGATTGCTATAAAATAAATCTATTGACGGTTACATTTTAAATTGATATTTCCTTGTAAAATTCATGGAAATGGAAATTTACTTGTAATATTAATGGAAGTGGAATTCACTGGGTTCATATAGGTTGAATTTCGTAATTCACGACAAAGAATAACGGTAACGTTTATTGTACATTAAAATACATTAATTTAAGGAATTTATTCTTGGGTCTTTATATATATTTTTAAATACAAATCTATGCTGGATACATAAGATTATAATCTTGACTGAATTGTAATACTTTTAATTCTTTGTCAAAATGATATAAACTTAAAGTTGCCATTTCAAGTTGGCTCATATTTTTTTATAAGGCCCATCAAAAGCGGATGCTACATCCAGACCTAGTACTTTACCGTGCAGGAAAAACATGACACCAAGATGAATAAAAGATATTATTGTAAAAAAATCACGAATTCAATTGTTAAATGTTCATTTCTATAGCATTCTATCTTGCGAATCTGCTGCGTCTCTAAATATTTCTCATACATTAATCATACAACGTGAAGAATTTAGACTTCATGGGCCTTTGTGCGTTTAGGATCTGGATTGACACTATAAGTTGCCACTCGACTCGTGGAATTGCAAATTGTTATCACGTATAAATCAATGTAAGCAGAAGCTTAGCAAATAAACACATGTGGTATAAGCCTCTCGATGGTGAAATTGCATATACATTGTTATATGCTGTATTTGTGCTGCACAGACGCCATCGTGGCGTAGGTGTGGAACACTATGGTTGTGAGTTCGATTCCCACTCGGGGGAATAAAATATTTTATATTTTCGTTTCCTTAGGTAATAAGGCAGAGTGGGGCTTCCAGATCCGCCACTTAATGCCTCGATTCGGCAGCAAATGGAGAATAGAAGCGTCATAATGGAAATTGCCTGCTGCCTTCTATGTGCAGGATACAGCGTGAAACTGAAAAAAATATTGAATTTCTTTAACATATACTTTTTTTGATAGTGACAAAGTTGAAATTTATCAGCTTTTATACAACAATCCCAAGATTTTTATTTTGAATTCTCCATTCAATTAGTCGATATACGCTCTAAAATGTAAGGTTCAAAATATACAATATTAATCTATATATTTACTTAATAAATAAAGAATATAAAAACATCGTAATAATAATACATACAGACATTTGTAATCAGTACTAAATATTGGTAATTATTTGTAAATGTATTGATTGTTACGTACGAGTACGCCAGGTGCGCGAGACACGCGATTGCAGTTGTTGATTGAAAAGGAAAAAAATATAATTATATGATTTATTTATCATGATATAAAAAACACGGTACCTTATATACCGTATACCTTATAATTAAAAATAGCGTTGTTTATATGAACGTAGGTTTCAGCTTCGATTTATAAAAATCTAGCTTAATCTTGGTTGTATATGTAGGAAACATATAAAATCTAAAATATTAATTAATAGGGTAACTGTCGTAGTATAATTATAATATATAATTCTAAATATATTATATAGAAAAGAAGGAATCGACCCCAAAACCGTCCAGTAGAGTCAGACGCATACTCACGCCCCAACAACGGTTAGATATATGTACATAGTATATAGGCAAATGAAATATAAATATTTATAATTCACGCATATATAATGTACATTATATGCAATTTGGCAACTTTGATTGATAAATTGGTGATATAAATAATTTCCAACCAAATAAATAAGTATTAAGACGAATAAAAAACGAACTAATCTGAGAGAGTAGATGATCGCTGTGACGTTATCAGTGGCGGCACGATGAAATAAATTCTAAAGTCACGCTTACAATGAAATCGAGTTATACTTAAAGTATATTTATAATTTCAAGTAAAAAATTGGTTTTTAAGCGATTTATAGTATTAATTGACATGGGTGTAGAAAAGAGGGGGCCGGATAGTCCATGTCCACCCCAGTTTTGGGGTGCAGACACTACAAATTTTATTAATAAAAAGTTAACCCTGAAAGATAAAAAAAATATACACGAAAGTAAAATCTTTCTTTGAAGGTTGCTTATGCGAGAAAATCGTATATATATTTTTTTTATTAAATAAAGTTTTCTTATCTATATTGTAATATGAATACACCCTTTTCTACTTTATATGGTTGTCACAGTATAGCAGACGTGTGGGTGTTGGTGACTTCTATATCATTCAATATAAAACTTGTATTCTGTTGATACTAACAACGAGCCGCCATATTCGAGGTGTCATATTAGTAAAAGCGACTTAAAATATATTCAAATGATTTTGTACTCTAATTTTTTGTAGTAAAATCACATTTTTCTTTGATAAAATAATATAAAGTTTATCAATTGCTCTGTCATTCAGTCAGTCAGGATTTGAAACAAGTGAAATGTTAATAATCTTGCCTTTTTAATGTTTGCTTTACATTATGCTAAGCTTAGTGGTAATCTCGTTAACGATCAAGGCAATAGATTCTATTTTAAATAATAAAAAAATTGCTACTACTTTTAATATGAAATTTAAAAGAGTAGTAATTTAGGATACAGGACTACTACTTTGGACATTCGTAGCGGCGTAACCTAACGACGCCTTATACTCGCACATCACAAATAATATGAAGCGTGATGTATGATATAAACATTTCTCCCAGGTTGGGAACCTGGGAGAAATCATCCCGTCAAGTCGAAGTGTCATAATTATACTATGCTGGCATCAATTAACACATATACTAACCTAATTCAATTATCTTTAGCATTTCAAATGGGATTCCAATGGGACCGATGCATAGCACAATCAATCACGCCTTATCGGTGTATACGGCGCTGATTAAATTATTTGAACGATATGTTATACGAAATTACCAATATATATATAATGTATTGAGAGGTATTTATATGAAATTAATATGTGAAACTTGTAAAGCGATAAAAAAAATGGGCAATAAGCTTCCACTAGGTTCCCATGTTCCCTTTGCCTACTCTGCTATGCGCAAAATGAAGTACCTAAAAAAGTATAAAAATATTACTCAAATTTTTTTGACCCCCCAAGCGTTTTAAAAGATTTTTTAAAAATATAGTGTACATAATATTCACCTCCACACTCAAAAAATATAGACGTTGTACATAAAGATAATAAAGCGTTTCATGACCTATCCATACATTTACAATTAAATATTTTACTACGTATTTCGTTTCATATATTCTAATATTAAAAAAATAGGTATGGATTTTTTTTATTTACATTATATTCATTTGAAGGTAAAAAATGTGCAAAATGAAACGTGTTAACGAACTCGCTAATATGGCACCTCAGTCTTATCCAGGTACAGTGGTGAATTTAAATGAGCCTTATCAGTTCACATGGACCGCAATCACGCTCTGATTGGGAAAGGTGCGACAGTTTTTATAGAGTTTTTTTTTTATCTTTTGAAGCAAAAACAAGTTAATTTTTTGTTTAAATTCTGTTTTAAAATATTATGAAGATACCTAAAATCATTTGGTATAACTTTGTGGGTACGTAATTATTCCAAATGTTAACCAATTCCGACTTTTTTTTTTACTTTAAATAAATAAAATAATAATAAAAAAAGATTATTTAGTGGATCTGATAAAAGTTTTCACATAGCTACTACGTCTTGATAACATAATAAATATTTTCACCCGTTTTAAAAACTGCTGAGTGCTGAAATCAAGTTTTATAATTTAAAGCCAAATCGTCGAATACCTATAGAAATATTTCAATAACGCCTTGATGATCTTAGAAAAAATAGTTATAGTAGCCGATTAATTTTCCACGTATAAAACTCGTGCATCCGGCGCCTTACAGGGCTGGTCATAACACCGCTATCACAAGATATATGAGGGTCCAATTAATATGCACGATGTCTTGGATTCGGCCGACAGAAAATTGATTAATCGAATGCTCTATAATTGGGATAGGGTAATTAATTAGAGAGTATTGTATCGGATAAGGGTTATACGAATAACCGAGAGCTTCTCGTCGACAACTACGTTGTTTGGAACTAACAAATTTGTATTTTATGATGTTCCATCGCTGTCGTTTTACAGATTGAGATCTTACATGTTTACAATATCATTTCTTTTGTCTAATTAGAATATTAAATATAGAATTGGGGAATTCTTCAAATATAATTAATCTTATAGAAATAATTCCACTTCGAACACAATAAATATTCAAACATGTCTAAAGATCCAAGACATTAACTTATCTTCATTAAAGTACTCCTCGATCCCAAGAATAAGTCCTAACGAGCAATACCGATACCTAATAGGTCCTGCACGCACTTTACGGGATCGATTTATTTAGTTAAATTAAGCGAGGCGCATCGCATTTGCATTCAATTTCCATAACGCAGTTGGCCATACGTCACTGTAGCGACGAGATACGCCTGTGAGTCGTGATCGAACACCGGCCAATGATATTATATGGATTTTGTTTTAAAATTTAATGGCTGTTCTTGTTTTAACGGAATTAGTTTAGATTTTATGGCAGCAACTATAATTAGATGGTAGGATGTGCTCAACGCACGCTATATCTTGGCTAGTCGTTTGCTCTCCACTCAATTTGGATGAAAGGTGGAGAGTAGTGGCCCTTTTTATTACTTGTTGAAGTATTAAATTGAAGATATGATAAATTAGGTATACGTTCAAATGGTCTCAAGATTTTTGTTCTAGATTTGAAATAAAACTTTTTTAATGAAACTCAAATAAATCATCGATTAGCTCAGTTAATAATGGCATATAAGTTATGGCAAAAATTTGACACTTATCGTTTTTTTTTATCTCAACTGCAGAAATGTATCGCCTGTTCATTATCTGCGCATAAGGCGACCAGTTTTTTCCACTGTGATTTATCCAACGGAAATTGTCAGACAACTAATGGCTCTTTGTTTATTGATTTATATATTGCAATATTCGGTAGCGGAGGAGGTTGGCATTACGGTCCTCTTTTTTGCACCGCTGATTGAGCCACTGGATTCTAACCCGACCATAATGAAATATTGTTATGATCATCAATAAAGTTCTTCAAGACTGCTTCTGTGACTCGAAATATATAATTAACAGTTTTTTACTCACGTCGGTGAGTGGAATGGCGAATATTGAATGGGAGGGAACGGTCCTAGAGTCAAAATTGGATTACATATCTGATACTTTATTATGAATCTCATTATAGTGATACAGGAAATAAGAAGTCATTAAAACCCAAAATAGTCTAATAATTAAAAGATATGATTTGAGCAGGTATATTGATTAAAGATAAAAGATACATAGAAAACATTAAGAGAAATTAGTTTCATCGACATATTTATCATTTGAAACATCTGTGCGAACCGATTTTTTGGGCAAATATGTAATTTTATTGCATAAAAAACTGATTGCGATCGAGTGTTTTATATGATTAGCCGATCCAAACGACTGCTTAATTAATTTGGAAACTGCCCAAACTAAGGGTAAATTATATATATTGTAATTTATTTACTACATACTTTTACAAAATTAAGGCCTCGACGAAACACATAACGATTACGAGAAGCCGCAGTAAACGACGATATGGTTTATTCAATTACAAATGTGGGACATCCATTTAATCTTTCACGGTACATCAAAGCTGAATTCGGTGATGATTTGGAGAAAGAACTGGATAATATTAGACACGGTTACACTAATGCTACTGACTGACATTGTTTTAAAGCTTCCATTAGACTTGTTTTTTTAGATTCTCTCTTCCTATATTCTTCCTATATTCAATCTACGACCTATTTTATAAACAATAAATTCAATTCCATTGGACTACTACAGTCATCACAAATACACTCAAATATTATTTAGATAATATGTAAAGATAGTGTTGCCTTCAATAATGCACTTACCAAAGTGAACTCGCGCTAGACACGCCACTGAGGCGTTCATTATAAATTCATTTGCACGCTCCATCCAATGTGCACCGTCATGACTTTGATTATATTGGAGATGATGATTATTAGCCGTTTTATTGTCTTCCAACATTGATTTTGTTTTCTTTTTATGGTCATTACCATCGGGTGTCATGGTTGTACGTTTATTGCTGTATGGACCCTTTATTTTTGTAACCGTTTCCTAATTAGATCTTGATGACATTGTTTTTTTTTTTAATAATTTGGTTGCATTAAAATTGATTTGTTTTTGATAATTGATGATTGATTTCTCATTGATAATTATAAAATTTATATCTTCATGTAAATGGCTCAAATATTTTTTGAGAAATTAATAGTTAAAAATTATTAATTTTTACAAACACATTTAGAAAAAATATGCAACAAAATAACACAAAATTCAGAAATATATGGCAACACATCATTAATATATTTTTTTTTGTTCACAGGAAAAGCCTCACAAATGCAGCCTTTGCTCCAAATCGTTCCCAACACCAGGAGACTTAAAATCTCACATGTACGTGCACAGTGGATCCTGGCCCTACAAATGTCATATTTGCTCAAGAGGCTTCTCGAAACACACAAATTTGAAAAATCATCTATTTTTACATACTGGTATGTTTAATAATTTTACTTTCGTTTCTATTACTTACTCGTTTTGATCATACATTTGCAAATAAGTCTTTTAATTTTTAATTCCATTGCTGATTCAATAGACTACCCTAATGGATTACTATATATATTTTTTTCATTACCTTCGCTAGCTTGTCTCCGTCCATTATTTGCCATAAGTCTCTCCAATGGCAAGCCACTGAGTGAGATTTCAATTGTTTTTTTATTGACTAATGTCAGTTTGTTTTGTTACAGCCAAACATCAACGAAACAACGCCAGAGATGCAACTTGAAATCGTTTAAAAAAATATTTTGAATTATAAAAAAAATCTTTAAAGACTTAGAAGTATAAAAAGTGTGATATTAGATATTAATTAATTATAAGTGTTAAATTATTCACATAGCTATATTTTATTTAAATTTCTAAGATAGATTTTAATTTGAACTTATTATTAGGACTGTTTCCACATCAATTATTCAAACTGAGTTAATTAATGATTAAAAGTCATAATACTCCGAATCTATACATAGACATTACTAATTTTGCATAATTTTATAATTTCCCTTCATTGATTTAGTTCAGATGTTCACAGCACTAGCTTCTTATCAATGAATGTGTATATTTAAAATCAAATTAATGATTATATTCGTTATCTCACATACTTTTTTTTTGTAAATAAACGTTTCCCGCCTTCTTAGAATTAACTTCAAATTATCTTATAAGCTAAATACTACAATTATGTAGTTTTTTTCTACACAATTGCTCCAATATGGGGCATATTATTATTTAAGGAAAACATACAAAATGTATGTACTTATACATAGTGATGTATTATCCGTCCAAACTGAATTCAAAAGCGAATTATTAAATTATGAAACATATTTATATATTTAATCTTAAGAATATTCTTGAATAAGCAATTAAATTTTATTAACAGACAACTTTGTTTTATTTTGTATCTTGATATTTGATTAAAGTTAACTACAGTATTTTATACATTTTCATTTATCATATCATACAATGAAATATAAACAACTATGAGAATAACTTTTAATTAGTAAACTGTTTAAAATACTCCTTTGTTACTGAATAAACGTTATATTTTTAAAGTAAACTTCAATTAACCTTTAATTATTATTTTTTTATTAAGTAATACATTTAAAAAAACCCAATTTTTCATCGTACATCAGATATTATATCAGGCGTTAGATGGTATTGGCTAAAGAAGCTGGAATAGTGAAGGTGATTATTAAGTTGCTCCAAGGGGCAACACAAGGGAAATGCCAGTACGATAGTAAGGGCGGAGCGCCAATGTCACCTCGCGTTCCTTCCTATCAACTCGCTGTCTTACGATGGTTGGCTTATTGTAGTTGACAAAAGGGTTAAATTGAGAGAGTGAATGACTAGCCCTCCTGCAGCATGCACTCACCAAAACATGGAATGCTAAAGAGGTTCTGCTCACTCAGTTACTTCATCTTAACAGGCAACAGAATAAATAATCTATATATATAAAAGGACTTGTCATCACTGACTGAGGTAAGACGCACGCACAGCCGTAACCGCTCATGGTAAAAACGTGAAATTTGGACAGATGTCTACTTTCGTAATCTGGACGTCCACTAAGAAGGGATTTTGAAAAATTTTAACCCTAAAGGGGCGAAATAGGGGTTGAAAGTTAGTATGGAAAAAAAATTAAATCGGCGCCGATTCTTATAAAATTTGAAATTCAGACTTTTAAAAGTATTTAATTGAACACGTGTTTCATCGTTTTCTAGAATTCTTTCCATAAGGGTGCAAATAAGGGGTTGAAAGTTTGTATGGAAAAATCTTTAAAACACCACCGATTTTTATAAAATTTGAAATTTAGACTCTTAAAAATATTTCATTGAACACATGTTTCATGGTTTATTAGAATTCACCCCTAAATACGTAAGCGAAGCTGCGCGCGTCCGCTAGTATCTATATATTTATACATAAACATTGCCCTGAGAGAAAACAAAACCCACAACTATCACGTACTATCTTACAACCACTCTATTAATCCTCTTAAAACGCTACAAAAAGATGAAAAAAGGATAGAAATTTTACAACTAATTAAAAAACCTATATTTATCACATAAAATAAATAGTCACCTACCATATATTTATAGGGTACAAGAACTGTAAGACGCCTACAGTACACGCGAGTTGCACCACATTTGCATAATACAACTTCAGTTGCCAGTATTAAGTCTTAATTGTTCACTGGCGCATGCGTCGAGCATTTTAAGCATCGCACGGTTTATTCTTAGTGCTATTTTAAATTACTTTTATCTTGGGGTAAACGGTATTTGTTAAGGAATATCGATTTATTTGTTTACTTAATAAATAGAAAAATATTTCATTCTCTAGAATCCTTCTAAGCTGATATTATAAATGAATGTCACTCATCCACTTCCTTTGGTTGTATGGAAGAGATCTCTTGTAGAGATATTTCCACATTTTGTATGCTAAATGTTTTTTTCTTATTTTGTCTTGTAGTACAATATTTAAATGCTAGTGTCCGTAAGGATGGATGTTAAGAGTAATCTTTTACGTAAAAAAAATACTGGACAGAATTATATTAAACTTTACAGAATTATAGTAATACAGCTTACATAACAGAACACATATACTATAACTTATTAGAAAATCGTATAATTAGAATGCGCTGCCTAAATCGTTGGAGTAGGTATATTTAATATGGTACTGTTTGTTTCAAATATTTCAATATAAAAGCCCCGAGCATTGTGTACTATAAAGTGGTTATATCTATATTTTATATGATAGCTAGTATATTTCAAATAGTAAGCCATATTTAATTCCACTGAGTTGAAATCAAACCTACGACTGTCGTGGCTACACGCCCGCTTGTGGTACTGGGTCATGACGACGTTATTATAATATTGTATTATTTTTCGAGGAAGACAACCTAACCGCCACCCTTTCAACTTCCT
Source organism: Heliconius nattereri (assembly GCA_013403645.1). NCBI lineage: Eukaryota > Metazoa > Arthropoda > Insecta > Lepidoptera > Nymphalidae > Heliconius > Heliconius nattereri. The sequence goes on along the minus strand of JAAIXI010000248.1, from coordinate 8,730,339 downwards.
TTCCGTTATAAACGTATTTCTTATTGGGTCATAAACATAAACATATCCACCGACCTACATACATAAATGTATACAACGAAAATTTAACTTTTAGATATAATTTTAAATGGTCAGTAGTAGTAGTGATATATAGATCAGCTTCACACTGTGTTGCGTGCGCAGCAGGGTAGGCTGAGGGAACCTAGTGCTAAGACACTCCATTCCTCATTTTTTGTCAAATTCTAAAGCCGTGCTTTGCCTCAACGCCAGAGCGAAGAAATGAAAATATAAGCTGAAGTAAATTTAATTTCCTGGAGTGGGAATCGAACCCACAATCTATCGCGCTTACAGTCACACGCTCGTGCCCTTGCGCCACCACTAGTCAATGGCCAGTGCCAGAGCACTTTAGATTTTTATATATTTTCTAAACTAATGCTTAAATATTTTATGTATCTTTTCCAGTATTCATAATATTATCTATTTTGGCAAGAATATATTAATTTACAACAATGAACTGCAAGAACGCTGATGTTTTAAGAACATATAGTTTTTAAGATTAATAGCTTCAACTATTCCAAATATATGTAATATTTTATTAATGATTTGCATATTAAATTAATTGCATATATAAAAAGTACGTAGCGTCTGTCCATTAAGCTCATATATTTCTTGCAACATAAAGTTACTCGCAACAATCGGCATGAAGTTATATTTTTGACATATCGCGAAGCCCATAGACTATCCACGGCTTGTCTTCTTCCCGATTATACGTTCTGATCAAGAAAATTAAATTCATCAACACCACTGAGTAGAGATCAAAGCCAGAATTTCTTATACTCCTTAAGTGACCCACATGCCCATTTTCACCTTTCTGCACTGCGTAGATTCGATTGTGCGTGCCATCTACTAGAGACTCAGTATCAGAAGAGATTTTTTTATATATTTTTATATAGATTAAAGACGGTGTGACCGGAAGTCGGCAAAAATAGAGACAGAAAGATCTATTAATTGATAATTAAACTAATTAGAGGTCCTCATGTGATTGTACTGATGATATACTTAAATTAGTCTTGTAATTAAAATTCGACTCGTTTTTCACAAATTTTGCATGTATAACCAAATTTTAATTAGCTTATTTAATTTAGGAATTATATTATATTACGATCTATATATCTGTTATTACAACAACTTTATGGTTCTCCTTCATTTGGTGTTGATTATTTATATTGGTTTCTTAATTATTCAACGTTATTGGCTTGGGAGGAGAATTTCTTTGAAAATCAATATTAATTAGTGAATTAATGGCGTTATATGATTTTAGAAGATTAGATATTTAAGATATCATTTGAAATTTTTGCTGATTATTGCTGCTAAACAGATGTATCTTGCATTTTTGTAACACATATAGTTTATTTATTACATATAGTTCTTTGGCAACTACATATTTTTGTCAACATATTTGTCATGAATAGCTGTAAATGAATTGCTGTACATATACGAAATCAGTAAATTGACAATAGTTTATAGAAATGAAACTTTGTCGAAGTTGACTTAAACCATATGATGAAAATGAATTACACCACCACAGAAGACCCTACTATTAGTCATATTTAGGTAAAAGTATACGATTACCGAAAAAAGCCTTCCCACATAATAGATAATAGCATATTGTATAAGAATGTAATTGCTTATGAAGGCTTTCGCTTAAATATACGCTTAAACATTAATAATATTATATCGATCACGGCCTTATGATTAATGTAATTCACAAAGTGCTTTACCTCTATTTACTATTATATGAATACAGGCTGTTCAAAATTACAATATACATTTTTAATATTTTTAAAATTTTGTTCATACCAAGAAATAAAAACATTTATTTATTAACGTATAAAATTTTAAACGTAGCGGGATTTGAAATGCATTTCATGGACTATTTTCAAGAGGCGCAGATTAAAATCCCGCTGCGTCAAAAAGTTATAAACATACATTATAAACATTTAACTACATATATTTTTAATCAACAATTACGTAAATTATTGAACATTGATCGTGGTTTAATAAAAATCTATTATAACTGCTGTTTGTAAGCTTCATTTAATTAAATTACATTACTTTTCAATAACGAACCTATGAAAATAAATAATTATATAATATGGCAAAATACAGGATAAAACACAATTATATATTTCTGTAGGTATAAGAAGTGTATTATTAAGAAATACTCGTATACCATCAAGTCGAAATTACTAAACAACTCATTTAAATTGAAATCCTAAAATATATGTAGCTACAATTATTCGAGCATTCTACAACCACATTTGTATATTTTATATTCCTGATAATTGACTAGAACCAATATAAGTTTATTATATCACCTGTAAACTAAACAGCTTTATACAGGCCGAATCGGCGCAGGCGCATCGTTCTCGACATTATAAATCTTTATAAAACAATTATATTGTATACTGGGTGGTCTGATGGGACCACCGAAACTTATCTACAGTAATAACGAAATTGTTGACAGCGTTGTCTGTACGGTAACTAAAATAATGAATTGTCATAAATAATTTAAGAGAAAAATATTTTTTTTTTAATCATGTATCATAAATAATAAGTATTCATCAAATACCGAATGTTCAAGGCAAATCCCAAATACGTTATTACTTGTACTTTTTTAAAATAAAATACCAATTTTACTGTTAAAGGTGTTACAAAAAGACATACTAACATTTTAAAAAAGTCTTCATATTATTATTATAGATTGCATAGAAACATTTGTTTTATAAATAAATGTAAACCACACAAGGAATTAAATATTTATCCGTACATTAAATTCTCCAAGTGTACCGCCACAAGTACTTAATACACTTAAACCGATCGATCTCATTCCACTTTTTGCAGCTATCAGACAATCAGAGCCGTATTGCATTCAAAATCGAATTGTACACAAAAAGCTCGATTAAACTAACAATTTAAAGCATCGAGAGCGCACAATGCCATAGATCGCCACAGGAGTAAATGTATCAACTGACATACACACCATTTATTAAAGAACTAATTTTACTATACATATATGAATAATCAAAGCTCATTCTACGCTGGCATTTAAATCTATAGAGTAACAAAAAAAATCCAATAAATCTATACTAAAATAAACTAGTTGTTTGGATCAATATGGAGTGTTCGGAACAAACTGCCTTGTCATAGGCGTAATCGAGGTGGGACGGTGGCTTTGTACAGCCGTCATCGACTTTTTATATCCATATCTGATGGTACTCCCATTTCGCTGGTAAAAAAAACTATGCCTTGGAACAGTCGTTCATACTACGCCTTATTGGTTATTCCGAAAGTAATGAGAATAGCTTTATATCTATGTAGATCAATCACAATTGTTATTTTTAATGAAACTGATATATTTTTTAAACTGAAATATTACTAAAATTTATATTCAAGCTCAAATATAGATTTAATATGCTCTCTTATGGTCATAAACTTAATACCATAAATTCTTCAATCAAGAAACATAAGTGTTAATTATATCGATTTGATTTAAAATCGATTCACATTGAAGTAGGGTTTAATCGAGAAACTTACGATCGCTGCTTGAATTAATCGGTAATTGTGTATAAATCATCGATTCTCGATTGAACAAAGCGGTACGGGTGCGAAGTGCAAATTTATCGCCGTATAATGCCGAGATGGCGTGTTTAGCGTACATAACTCCGGATGGTACTAACTTAAGTTACGAAGGTAACTTATTCAATGCTATGGAATTTTAGAACTTTTGCTTATGGCATATGGAAAAGAATAAATATTTTAACTATGTTATGTTATTATTTTTGATATAATCATATTGCCCCAATCAAGTCCAATTTGCGTATACAATGGGACATATATGACAAAAAAATTTCCATATATTTATAAATAACTTCCATGTACATTGAGAAAGTCTATTTTCTGGCATTAAAAAAAACATTAAATATAAAGAAGCCTTTACCAAAAAATCTTTTGAATTGTAAAAGACATAAATAACATGAACCATTTTATAAATGAAGATGTCAAATTCATACACAAAATTTATACATATTTTAAAGCGATTTCATTATAAAACATAAGGTGCGATAGAAATCATTAGTAAATTACAAACGAGCAGATAGACAATTCTAGGGGGCGTGATTATTTCAAAATCGATATAACTCAACAACCGTTACACGTAGCTGTGAAACTAATATAAAAACTGTTAATTAAGGAAGTCGAGCAAATTATACTATTTACAAATATTTTAAATTTGTTTTTAGACAACACTTCCTTTCACAATATATTTATCATTTGTCTAAGGGTAAAACCATTTCAGTAAAGATGATAGAGAAGGGCGTAAAGATGATATTAAAGAAAATTTGCAATAACACATAATTATGTTTAAGTGTCACTTAAATATAATATCAGTGTGAGTGTAATTATAGAGACTATATATTTTGTACATTCGCATACAAATATGTTGCTGTGCTTTTAAAGTTGACTATGAAATCAGCAATAAAAGGCAACGTTTCGAGAGCAGGTGGAGAATGTAAAGCTTTATCACTTGACGTTATTTTACGTCGCAAAAAACATAAATATGGTGAAAAATAATAAAAAAATCAGCTTAAATATGAAAGTAGTCAGTGAATTCACTTAAGGTAAATTTAAACTAAAGCAAACAAGCATTCCGGAACTTGGACTCGAACGTTCCAGCTAATAGCGGCTATCTGGTCCAAGGAACCACAGAATCAAACAAATATCAGTGTAATTTCGCCGAGCAAAAACTACTGCGATTGCCAATCGCCATACTGTGGTATTATGTGCCCTGATTTCTTGAGGGATGGCCAGCATTGAAGATATTCACGCTCGACATGTTTTTCTTACTTCGATACGTATTTTTTTTATTTTATTTACTTTAACGCATGTATCTTAGTTTATTAGATATCACAAATAACTTGTTCTCGTTAAGTTTTCTTCATTTTAGCAGAATTTGTTATATAACCTAAAACTGTTGTAATGTAACCTTTATAATTGTACCATATACCAGGCGAATAATAAAAATGTATTTTACCATTCTGGTAAGCCAAATCTCTGCAGTGAGTTCCGCTACTCAACACACAAATTCCCCAATTTAAAGCGGTATGTGTAGAATGAAGTACCTACATTAGTTTTTTTCTGTGACAACCCTGTCATGCAGCACAAACGTGAAGCTGAAAAATAAAGAAGTTTCTATTATAAATCATAAATAGAAAAAAATGGCATAAATATGCCCAACGCCCATAGCCCATCACTATTGAAAATCTTCAAAGTAAAGGCACGTGGCAAAATGATGAATTTTAGCTTCCAATTTAGAATTTTTCCTGTCTTTTTCTGTATTACAAAGGTGTAGAGTCTACTTTCTTTAAACAAACTTAACTTATCTTTAAATTATATAGTGGTTACCTTTGAATATTGTTTGCTGATCTGATATTTGCTCTTCAGAATATTTGCTTTGGCACTTAACAATTGTTTCTGTAGATGCGTTTATATATATAGCGATGTTTATGATATTATAGTGTGTTATATTAACTTTAATAGTTACTGAAATACATATTTAAATTAAGTATTTCAAATTATGAAAATATTTCGGGACTAAGACTAAGGTCGGGACTAAGGGACTACTCTAAAAGTTGGAAATAAAAATATACATTAGCAAAACTCATAATATTCGCTTACAATAATAATTTCATATAAATATATGTCTCGTTAAAAACATAACATAGATTGCATATTATCTTGTGAACGCAACAGATAACAGATGCTTATCTAAAAATTATTGCAAAGTAATTTCCTCATCTAGCAATCAGAGATTTGAAGATAACGGTAGCATGTATTCGTTATAGTGCACCGTATATCTAATATGTTAATTTATCTCAATTATTTAAAACAACTTATTTCTTACTAGCGGAAGCGCGCAGCTTCGCTTGCGTATTTAGGGGTGAATTCTAATAACCCATGAAACATTTGTTCGATTAAATATTTTTAAGAGTCTAAATTTCAAATTTTATAAAAATCGGTTGCGATTTAAAGATTTTTCCATACAAACTTTCAACCCCTTATTTGTACCCTTAGGGGGTGAATTCTAGAAAACCATGAAACACATGTTCAATTAAATATTTTTAAGAGTCTAAATATTAAATTTTATAAAAATTGGTGGCGATTTAAGAATTTTTCCATACAAACTTTCAACCCTTTATTTGCACTCTTAGAGGGAGAATTCTAGAAAACGATGAAATACGTGTTCAATTAAATACTTTTAAAAATCTAAATGTCAAATTTTATAAAAATAAATTAAATTTTTTTCCATACAAACTTTGAACCCCTATTTTACCCCTTTAGGGTTAAAATTTTACAAAATCCCTTCTTAGTGGATGTTCAGATTATGAAAGTAGACATCTGTCCAAATTTCACGTTTTTACCATGAGCGGTTACGGCTGTGCGTGCGTCTTACCTCAGTCAGTGAGGACAAGTCCTTTTATATACTCGTATATAGATTATTCATTCGTATGGGTCAATGCTAATTTTATTTTAATGAATAATGAACGAAGATGTTAATAAACAATTGTTTTATTAAGTTGTTGTGTAGATAATACATAATTGTCGTTTTGTGTCAGCGACAGTACCACACTTTACTTAAAAATAGATGTAACATTTAATAAATTAGATTAAATAAATATTAAAAAAACAAATTATATATTTGTGGGCAAGAGATGGGTCGTATGTAAGCCTTTTTAACTCTTATATCATAACTAATGTAGCTAATGGGGCTATAGTGACTTAGGCTGAGAGTGTCTTGCTATAAATTGATGATTTTGGGGTCGACCCTCACTTATGGGAACTAATTATTTTAATTCCTTACTCTTACAAGATGAGGCACTGAGTTGGGTTCCGTCACTAGACACGTAGTCTCCAATTTGGGCGGAAAATTAAGAATAGAAGAATAGAATAAGAATAGTAGTATTTTGACAAGTTGAAGTTAACAGGCATACAATGTCTCTTTTTAGAATTATATATACACCTTCGTGGCGCAGGGGCAGAAGGGTGTGGATATAACGATGTTTGTGGGTTGTGTGGGTGTGCGGGATACAGCGTGAAGGTGATTTAATTTTGAAAAACATCATAATGAACACATCACGAGTCATTGATTCGATTCCTGGTTAGGGTTAAAAAATAAAAAAAATCTTGCAAATAACAAACAGTAAGATCAGTATCAATTACAATATTGCTAATAACACTACTAACTAAAGGTACTATACTAGATAATACACCAGTAATACGCCAGTCCGTAATGTCAGCAAGGAAGACCGTTGGCAGGTGCGCGTTCACCTGTTACGGCGGTTACTGACGTAACTCGTAAGGGATTTACTTTTGGGTGATATAGGACTTTTAGATTAATGGCGATAAAAGTTTTTTAAATACTTATGTTAAGTGGCTTTTTTATTTTATTTTAGAGAATGTAAAAATATAGCTTTAGATGTTAGTTAATTATTAGTTATACGTGACACACTTATTTAATCATTTAAAAGAATATAGTGAAAAATTATGAAGCTAAAAATACAATCATTATACTCACATTTGATGCCAACAATAGCGTGATTGCTTTGGTTTTTAGAATGTAAGTCTTAAGTTAAGGTAATGTGTGTACTTATATACTATTTATACGACACAATTCGTTTGGGTATTCCGCAATTTAAATAAAAGTGCAAACACGTCATTGTTTCACAAAATGAACAATAAATAAGTTTATATAACTTATATAGTCCAGTCTATACAGTAAGCGCGTCAGGGTGTCTATTCGATTCCCACTCTGTTATGGAGGCCAAGCGCGGCCTTGAGTTCCGCCACACAACACACATTGCCTCCAGAATTCGGCGGAAAGTGGAAAATGGAGTGTCTTAACACTAGGCTCACGTTGCCTGCCCTGCTACATGTGGGATAAAGCGCGAAGCTGGAAAAAAATCATGTGCCTTTTTTGCAAGAGTTGTAGTTAAAAAAATATATTATTTTATAACTCACCGTCCATTATGTTCTTAAAAAAAGTTTTTCTTAACTAAATTGTTTAAACAACAGAAACAACATCTATACATAAGTCTTTCGCCTTTAAAGACATTATGATGCTATAAGAGTATGCGACAAAAAAAATTTTTTCGAGTCTAAAATTCAAAACAAAGTATTTTCGCATTCTACATTATAGTCAAAACTAGATCTTAAGAATTTTATAACTGTATTGCCATTTTGGACAATAAATACCTAGACTGCTAATGAAGAGTATGAACAATAGCACGAGTAGGACAGGTGCGGCGCGCACGCGTCGACCGTTAGCGGTAGAAAGTGCGACCGCGGGCACGCGAGTGGGGTGCCTGTAATGTATTGAAACCTTCATTGTATTATGTAAAGTCGGTTCTTTGTTTCGAATCGTATGTTTTATATCTAAACATTTGAAGTAAACGATATGGACCTGGGGACATTTGTGGAGTTGACGAAGTCTCCAGGTCAACACGCTTTGTTTTGAATTGGAACTGATACTAGGTACTCTAGGTTTTCTCTGGTATTCTCTGCCTTCTCTGCTTTGCGGAAACAACGTAAAACCATAATCTGTTCTATGTGGAAATATGAACTATGAATTGTATAAGATGTCGTTTTTATGAAAGAATTACATAATTGTGTGCAAAAGTTTTTTTATAACATAGTTTTATGAAAAAAACTTTTGCATGTCTCGTTTATTTCAATATATCTGGTCACACTACATCTTACAGAACATACTGGAGTGATTAATGTTTGAGGAAATTTGACTGCTGCTGTTGTTTTATCTACTTAACTGCACGCCTTGGTTTTTTGTCTAACTAAATGTAGAGCAGTTGTTAATAATGCCTTAGAAAAATTATTTATAAGTCATCGTAAGGCATAGTATGGAGATGTGGACTTTCAGATGCGGTATAATTTCTTTGCCGTATTTGGATATTTTTATCGTTTCTTAGATCGATCCAAGAGAGACTAGGTTTAACTGTTTTTTTTTGTATTTTCCAGAATCTATACTAGAATGTCACTAGTATTTGCCATAGTAAATATCATTGTATTTACCAATTAACATTAACATAGCACAATTTTCATTACTTGAAAACACATTACTGTTTGTTTCAATATTTCTAAATGTGTAGAACAGACGAGAGGAACAGAATGACTTATTTTCGTATAAGGTTTCTTGTTCTAGTGTACCAAAAAAAAGAAAACTTTCAAAAATGTTGGATTTATGCCTTCCTAATATTTTTTTTTTATAATAAATTTCGTTGTAGCTTACAGCTGAACCTGCATGTAAGCTACAACGATCGTTTTTATTAGACAGATGCCGAAGATGTAAATATGGTAATAATGGAATGTCGCATGTTTCGCCCGCCGCGCCAGTTCAAATGAAAGTCACTAATAAACGTGTGTGCAGGAACAGTGGGTTACATCAAAACAATTAACTTAATTTAATTATATATCCTTTTTCGATAAATGGAATATACAACGCCGAAATATTTTTTCAATTTGAATTAAGTTACTAGTTTCTGAGATAGCTTTATACATAAATAATATAATAATAAAGATAGATTCAATAATATAGCTGATTTTCAAAATTATTAAATAAAATAGTATGAAATATAAAGTAATCCATACAGAAATATGTAATATTAAACTAAAAACGAAGGAGCAATCTTGATTTCTAAATCTTAAGTTCGTGTTAAATATTTTTATTATTTTTTTATAGAAATATAGTTCAAGAATTTGACCATCTGTTACTTACCTCATCTAATCTTACACGTTATATACATATGAAATGTGTACAAAATTAAATCGTCATTTTAGGTCCATTATGCATTATAGTGAAACAGTTTTCGTTTACACTGTTATTACAAGAGTACAATTATTTATGTATAATAATAAAATACTCGTTACGGACTATTCAATGGCGATACGTAGTTTAAAGTATACAAATATAATTCTAACTATTTTTCCAGCTAGACAGATACTTATCCTAAGAGTTTCCAAACATATTCAATCAATAATAAAGAAGATTAATGGAAACCGTCTATTACTAAATATATATTCTGTAAAAATCTTCGACTAGATAGGGCGGTACTGGTACAGGTGCACAATATTTGACTGTAAATCAAAGGTAAAAAGATAAAGCTCGCGTAAGCACGCTAAAAGATTCCGCCACTCAGCCCTTTTGTACACAGTTTTAGCATCAGGTTCCCTCTGCTCTCTGCTGATATATACGGGATACAGTGTGAAACTAAAAAAATACCAGTTAACTAAGATAACAGCATTTCATAGTAAAATTATCTAAATACATCCTTTTAATTCTCATGAGGAGACTTCTAAAAGATAGATAACCTTAACTAGATCGCACTCATTTAGTATCCATGTTATTAAAACTATTTTATATTGCATGTGCACTCACAAATTTTAAATTCAAAATAATTCCACAACAAATTTCATCAATTATGGTGTATTAAACTTCATCGCACACAATTTGTCAAAAAGGAATGTGAAGCATCACATATAGCTATAGATACAGGTGATAAAGTTCTAGTTGATGAATAATTTATTGATTACTTTCTTTCCAACTGACATCCTTGCCTGGCAGACAGGCATCACTTTTAGCATGAAAGTCCTTATTAAGAAGAAACTTAACATTTCAACAAAATATGTCGAATTCTAATTTAATTAATGTCAGCAATCGGGAATATATGAGAACATTAATAACTAAAAAGATTAAATATTATGATAATAATATGAAATATTATATTTTCATTTCTTCTCTCTGGTAACGAAGCAAAGCGCAGCGTTGACTTTCGCCTCGAGAATTCGCCGGACTATGGGGTACAGAAATATCAAATGACCTAGTCATTCCCAGGTTTACTCTGCCTATATAAAATTTGGTCCATTCACAAACGTAATTAGCTCCCAAAAAATATCTCAACTCTTTGCTATAATGTATTTATAGGATCTTCTGTTAATTTAAATTAAAAGTCGTGGGTAGCTGAGCGAAGCGAGCAGGAAGCGAAACCTCCTTCTCATTTATATGTATAGATTAGAAGCTACATAATATGGTATGTATATTAAAGGTCTATATTGTACTTATGCCTTTTTTACTGAAATTAAATTAAACTAAAGTAATTCACTTTAGTTGTATGTGAAGTGCGGATTGACTACTAAATATTAAACATACCAAAACGATTAAAGGTACCTCAAGTAATATTTCTATCTAAAATACATATATACATATGTACATATATGAAATAAATTCACAAAAACACCCAATTAAGATAGAAAAGTTAATAGATAGACAGCAAATTGTTTTGACATTTCAAGGGACAAAGGACCCGTTCCTAGTTTCACCTGCCTTTGGAGTGTGGACGATGCCCACATAATAAAGTTGAGTATCCTTTTTTATTAGTAATTATATAATATATAATAACATTTGTAATAGGTTTAGTTATCATCGTTATTTAAACATTATTGGACTATTATAATTTATTGGTTGCTAAATTGACGTTAAGAAGTCCAATTCCCACCAATGACTGTTATCTTTTTCACAATAAATATATTTTGTTGAAGACTGAAGTTTCTTTCTGAAGAACTAAAAAAAGTTATTAAGTATGTTTTATTAAAGAATATTTTACTTTCTTAAATCATTTTGTATAAATTCTCTTAAAGATTAACACTTGACAAAGTAGAGTAATTTAGGTCCGGCTATCTTTATCTCTATTAAATATTAAAGTTCCATTGAGTAGGAATCGAACCCCCAACCGTCCCCAACCTGCTGCGCCTGCGCACGCAAATGTGAAAAGCTTACAAAAATACAATATTATTCTTACAAAAAATACCTCTTCAAAACAAGTACGTACTGTAGCTTATTTCTTTAAATCATATAGTCCTGACGATGACGAAAGAATTTCTCGGTGGCACGAGCGTAATCATAGAAAAAGCTGTAATGTCACATTCTACAATATTGAGTTGCTTTTTAAATACAGTTTACAGAAACAATATTGTGCTATTATAGGTGGAATGAATGAAATAATTGTAATTATTGAGATCATAGGTGGCGCAGTGGACTGTAAAGAGGTATTATATTCTAATTATTATTTTTTTAGTTGAACTCAAAGTAAGGCGTTTTTCGGCACTCAAGGACACGAAAGTAGAGAACGGAGTGTCTTGGCATTGATTTCTCTTTCCATACTGCAGATAAAACCTGAAATTACAAAAAAAAACTTTTAATATATTCTTTTTACACAAGCTGCATTTAGCTGATGACTCACTTAATTTATTTTGAAACAATAACATTTACAACGTGTTTTTAAGGATCTTGCAGTAGATCTCAACTGACTCATATGTCCATGTAATGCATTTTTTACCATACTTAGTTTGGAATAAATAATCAATTTTTCAAAAAAAAAAGGTTATTTTTGAAAAAAAAAAAGATTATCAAATTTATTCTGTAAAATTTTTTACTAAGTATATATAGATTCTTTGAAGACTGATAACATTACCATATATAAACCAATAAATATATAAATATTACCATATATACCCACTAAGAATTTCCAGACAAACGCTTCAAAAAAAGGCGTATTTGCGATAAATCATTTACATCTATGCCCATTCAACATAAAATAATAATAAAAAAAAACATTAATTTATTATTCCGACAATATCACAATAAAGTACGGAACCCTTAAAGCTGCGACGTGGTTTTTTATTGAAAAAAAAAAAGAAGCAAGGTGCGTCTTACCGAAGTGAATCGGACCACGCGTCACCGTGACCATCTTGGTGCGCACGCTTCGAAACATCATTAGTATAGAAAATCCTTATAAAAACAGTATGACAATATACATTACTGTTTTATTCAAGATAATTGTCTGTAAATTTAGTTTGAAACACGCAATGTATATAAGAATTGCGGTCAAACAAAAATGCTCGTGTTAAATGAAGTGTACAGTAAGAAAAGATGGGACAAAAAATGATATCTAGTCGAGATTGGAATGAGAATAAAGCACGTTGCGTCGTGGCCACTGGCGCGTGTTAGTGATACTGTAATAAATATGGAATAAAAACTTTGGACTGTGCATAATGGGTAATGTAATAAGAGACATTTTTTAGTTCATAGTTTGGTTGACCGATGGCTGTGGGTTCAATTCTATGTGGAGGAATGTAAAAATTAAAAATATTTCTAGGCTGTTTACATAAAAGCACGTAAAAATCATAATTTTCTATATTTTACTTAAAGGATTTTAGTCATTTACATTTTCGTTTTTATAATTTCGTTAGAAGAAGTTCCCTAGTTCCATATACAACATTTTTTTTTTAGTAGCTATCGGACAAAAAAATATATAACACATACATATAATGTGCTTATTTTATAAGAAAGAAACTCGGCCATTACACAAAAAAAAACCTCTGTATATTAATTCAAACGATAAAGTAAGAGGTACCTATAATTCAAAATTACTAATAAATAACTCAACTATCAATTTAAGTAGAGCCAATTTCACGGAAATTACAATCATTTACTTATAACAGGAAGCATGCGAAATTACAATATCAACAAAATTACGAATATTCACATCAACTTACGCAACAAAAAACTCAAATTTGCCACATAAAGAAAATCGACTGTACAATTAATTAAGGCAAAAAACTGTTTCCTACGATTTTTATCGTGAATGAAATAAAAATAACAATACGAATCAATAGGGCCTTATGGTCCATCGACCATGTGTCGCGCATATGCTCCTTATACTTATAATGATACTTTTTACATATTCATAAGAATCCGGTAATTTCACTGGTAACACCTTTTGTAGAGTTTTTTGCTTAAAGGGTTAAGCTAATGTAAGAATGGGAGCGGACAGTGCGTCAATTAGAAGCTTTGTCGGAGCTGACGAAGATGGATTGTGTTGGTTTATGACTTTTACGATACAATAAGACAGACAGAGGCTAATATAAATATTTTATGTAGATATTTTTTATGAACAAAAAAAATATCCTTGCGAAAATGGATTTTTTACATATTTTTGCTAAAATCAGGGAGGATACTGATTAAATTAGAACATACATATGTATGAATTTTTAAATCCTAACTCCTAAGGAGCGGGATTTGAACCTGTGCCTCTTGGAAACCGCCAAACACACGAGTAAGACAATTTCCAAAAGTAACATAAATAGAGTAAAGTAAGTAAGTTTATTCGTTAGTTATTGAATATTAGTAAAAAATTATAATCCCATCGCCTCGTCCAATTGAATGGTACAAAACCATAAATAAATCGATATAGCGCCCCCTGTTGCCTTACAAACGGTGGAGCAAAGGCATCGATAATGTACGAAACACACCTTTATTTTAACAGGAAATTATTTCTTGGCAAATAATAAAAATCAAAATGTTCCCGCCTGACTGCTACTAACATCTTTTCACACCACGTAAAAAATAATACTATCTTTGTATATTTGAATAGATTTCTTAGTTCTTCTTCTTCCTCCTGGCATTAATCCCGGCTATTGCCAGGGTCTGCCTACCTACTCAACCTACTCCACTTTGCACGATCTTTTGCGTCCTCGGTGGTTAGACCATTGGCTCTCATGTCCTGCATCACGACATCCAACCAGCGCTTCCTTGGGCGTCCAGGAGGTCGCGCCCCAGGAACTAGTATAGCAAGGCACTTGCGTCCGACATAGTTCTTAGGCCGGCGCGTAACGTGGCCAAACCATCTCAAGCGACGCTCTTGGAGCTTATCCGCTACGTCACGGACCCCAAGACTACCTCGAATGAATGTGTTGCGTATGCGGTCAGACCGCGTTACGCCGCACATCCACCTCAGCATCTTCATTTCCGTGACGTGAAGCTCCTGAGTGTGCCGACATAGTGCTGGCCAACATTCGCTGCCGTATAAAAGAACCGGTCGGACGATGCTCTTATATATCAGCCCCTTGAGCTTGGGCGGTATTCTGGCGCGGCGTTGGGTTCCGCCACTCAACACGCAAAACCGGAATTCGGCGGAAAATGGCGAACGGAACTGTCTTAACACTAAGTTACCAGGTTCCCTCTGCATTCCCTACTATAAACAAGATATCCAGAGTGAAGCTAACTAAATTATCTACAAATAGCGTTTAAAGTTAAACGAGTAATGTATGAAAGCATCAAAATTAATTCGAATAACAAACTCGTTGTACATTATAAGGTTGTTGTCATAAATCCTTCGTTCGTGTGAACCGACCACGCCTGGCCACTGATACTGGCGGGCAATCAGTAGATAATAATTATTTTATTAATATACAACACCTTTTCGCCCATTTTCTTCAGTGATTTAGTATTGATTATTAATTAATACTGTGTAAACGGTTTCTGCTTGTGATTTCTCTTAATTACTAGTGAATCTTTTTTTTTATTGCTTGTATTATCGATCTAGTTTCTATAATTAATTGGTGATTGCAATTAAGCTAAAATCAAGCTATTATAATCAATATAGGTAGTATACTTATTCTTATAATTAAGTATAAAAGTGACCTGATCCATGTTAAATAATTATGAACGAGCTTTCGTTTGAATAGAATTAAAAGTCAAGTCATATTTATCATACGTCTGGTCTCGCAAAATAGATAATAGACTTAATAATAAGATTCCTAAATTTAAACAGTGTAACTTTTTTGTTTAATTGTTTATTTAATTTGTAGGAATAAAATGTTAAGAGCAAAAGTGTCTAATGTTTTTAAATAAATAAATGTCGTTTTTAATTTTTTTTATAACTGATCTAAGTGGAGTAAATACAAAGTATATATATAATTTGTTAATTTGACTTATAACTTTTTTTTATTATTTAGCTAAATTAATATTACAATATTATCACACTTAGGCCTGTTTTAATCAATAACTTGATATATGTATTTTACCATAAATGAATATATTTAAATGAGACTAATTATTATATACGAGTATACTTCTAGTTTCATTTATAGATTTTTAATAATTTCCGCTAAAATCTGATAAGCGATCTTATCTCATTTGCGTTGGTTATAACGACACCTTTAAAATCTATCCATATCGAAATTTGTACTTGGCATAATAACAAAAAATATATATTTATAAGAGATATATTTTTTTGTTTAACAAAAAGAAAAACCGATTTCTAACAACAAACTAAAAAGTGAAAAATAATTTTACAAAGATTTTATAATTGTGAAGTTCGTTTCCCTAAATTCCCATTTAGAGAAACGAATTATTTTCATTTCCACATCCCTTTCCTAAGAAAATTTACTGCGGTGTTGAATTCCGCCAATCAACGTCTCTCGAAAAATGAGCAGTACCTTGGGAACGGAGTCTACATAATAATTCTTTCTACCTACCCTACTATATGCGAGATACAACGTGAGGCAAAAAATAATAAAAAATATTCAAGTTTAATTATAACGCAGTGTCGCCTACGCTGAGCTTTAAAGCTGCTTCACCACCTGCTTTCACACGTACTGCGATACATAAAAACTAAGTCGTAAATTTTTCTCCACAATTAATTCAAAAAATATTGCAAATGGGAAAAAAATACAATATTTTTTGGATTGTAAATATTATAACATAGTAAAAGTTTATCCTAGTGTTTCTATGTGGACGATCCAATATATATTTTTTTCAATCCCAACCAGTTCCTAAGATAAGCGGGTTCAAACAAGCAAACTATACAGCTTTATAATATAAGTATAGCTAAATTGTATGTATTATAACTCGAGTAGACTGTAAGGCTTTGACACTCCACTTGTTATCGTAGCTAATGATTTATCGTTTGACATCACTGAATAACTAGAAGGAACTTCTAATAAACAAGATTGTATTTCAATTACTTTGTAACACAAATCTTTATGAAAGTGAAGGGTTCAATTACAAATTGGATATTTATTATATTAAAATACACAATTGTATAATATTAATTTATAATTCAGCTATCGTATTCAGTGGGACAGCTCGATGGTTGTGAGTTCGATTCAAACTCGCGGTAAATGAGTATTTTGTTGTCTCTAACAAGCAATGTTTGGAAATTGAACAAAAAGGGAAAAACAGAGTATCTTGCCACTAAATGCGAACTCTGTTATGAATGCTAAATTCGGCGCAAAGTGTGGAACGGAATGTCTTAACACTAGGTTTCATCTGCCTACCCTGCCGCGTACTGAATACAGACTGAAGTTAATTTATTAGATTTTTAATATAAATATATTTAAATTATGCTAACAATATGCACATCATCAGAAAATCAAATCAATTGTAGACAATAAAACTAACTTATGAGTTTGCATACTAGTTTTCACTTATTTTTTGTTTCGTTACAAACATAAATTGTCTATTAGGGACGAGTTCGTAAAGAATTTATTGAGTGTAAAAGATTTCGTTAACTAAATAACTATGGATTAATTATTGGCCGCGTCTCTCCGCCAGACGCTATAAATCGTCATGATTTTTATGATTCCGTAGCCCAAAGGCTTGTGCAGCTTTTCTATTCATTCGCTGTAACTGTTACATAAAGATAATAGATATATATATAATTAATTTTTGTCTATATGTTGCTCTAGATTTCTTGGTTATTGAGTCTAACTGTGTATATAAGATTTTAAGACTTTAGGAGAAGAAAGTATTTTTTAATATAAGAAATTTTATTATTCTGTGATAAAATGCACAACTATTTAAGTGAATGTCATTTATTGTGTCAATAATTTAAATCATCCTTATAAAAATAAGAGAAATATGAATGTAAACCTATTTTTTACTAAGACTTATTAAATATAAATTTATTTATGTATTTTATTATTATATTTGTGATATATCCACACACTAAAATATTATAAACGTAATATAAAAGAGGAACGTGAAGTCATAAATAACACATTTATACAAAAATTTACAAAATTACTCCATTGAAGTAACGATCAGCTGACAGTATCATCATGTACAGCTAATATAATACTTAGGGAGCACTTAAATTTAATTCTCCATGTGGACCGTCCAGCACCTCACCTGCCATTCGGCTACATTGTGGTGCTCCAGGTTAAAAGATTAAGCGAATAAATGTTAAGAAAATGATCAAAACCTAAATAGAAAAATATAAATACGTCATAGACTAAGTCGTACAAATAAAAAACAGTTCAAGTGGGAGTCGGACTCGCCCATACTGATTTCCGTTCCGTACTAATTTCAGGATTGTAGGTCAGTGATAAGTACAACTTTTAAAAGTTGTTAAACTTTTGTAATTATTTTTTTTATGAAATACTTATAAATTGTCAATTTTCAGAATTTTTCCTTTATTTGCTGCTGAAGCCTTCTTGTGGGTGGAAGTGCTCTAAAGATTTTAAAGTACCATATAGGTTTCATAGGCAAACGCCGTATGTGGATTGACACCTCCACGCGATCCCGAGGACAACAGAGTGATCCCTATAAGGGGTTTTTACCTTTTGAGGATCAAAATCAAAAAATAATATTTCACATAGACTAACGAACAAATATAATATTATTGTATCGCCTCTGACTTTCACCATATTCTTCACCCGCAGGCTAACAGCACCTGAACCGATGTACCTCAACGGTACTGCGGGTCAAATTGTTAGTTACAATGCCGCTTAAATAAAACATGTACTTAAATAGATCGACTCACATATTACAGATATTACTTTAAGCAACTACTTGCTCTTGCGCTACTCATACACGAATTCATTTTGTTTGGATATGGAATAAAGTATACGAAAAGATTAAAATATATACGAGTATAGATAAAGCACTCAGATACGGTGATTTACGTTTAACATCTATTAAAATCTGTTCAAAAAATGTCATCAGGTTCACGCTGCATCTCGTATACAGCAGTGTCGGTAGAGGAAATCTAGTGCTAGGACACTCCGTTCCCCACTTTCTTTGAGGCATTGCGTGTTGAGTGGCGGAACTCAACGCCGAGCCTTGGTGCCAAAGCGAAGAAATGAAAATATTAAGAAATAATAATTACTTTCCTCAATTGGAGATCGAACCCATAACGGTTACCTTACAGTCACACAGTCGTGACCCTGCGCCGAGACGACCTTAGACATCTATTAACTTTAACCATTAACTTTAAAAAAAAAAAATAGAAATTTGTGTCCATTCAAAACTTTCTTTTTTCTTCGATCTTTTACGAAATCTTTTATCATTGTTATATTTATTGTATTTTTTTTTTGTTATGTTACAAATAAAAGAAAATAATTACATATTAAATCGATATTCCAACAATTCGCTTCAGCAATAAAAATACATAAATCATAAAACATAAACAAAACAACAATTAGACTGACTATTATTTTAAAAATTATAACATAATAAAAAGTTCATAACAACCTCGAAGCTATTACGGTAACGTAATAACAACTTGAAATATATTTTTTATATCATATAATCCAATTAATAGTAACCCTATGAATAGATAAAGAAGATGCTGCCCACAACTCCGCTTACGTGGACAGTAAGAAGTAAAATCTTGTTTTCTTCGTTTTCGTCGGAATTTCAGGAAACCCTCTCTCTCATCTCACATAATGCTCTGATACACTCCGTCAGTCGTTAAGTTAGTAATGGAAGAACTTATATATCTATAAATACGAACGGCGATAGACGTTTGTTGCGCACGCGCCGCCAGCGCATTTAATATTTGGGAGCAATGATTCTATCTACAATAGTAAAAGTTTTAATGTTCTTTATTACTATTGATTTATAAGCTTGATCTATGTTTCATTTTGGAGGTATTATTTTGACTGTTGCTTATATTTAATTGTACTAGTAT
Source organism: Heliconius nattereri (assembly GCA_013403645.1). Taxonomy (NCBI): domain Eukaryota; kingdom Metazoa; phylum Arthropoda; class Insecta; order Lepidoptera; family Nymphalidae; genus Heliconius; species Heliconius nattereri. The sequence goes on along the minus strand of JAAIXI010000248.1, from coordinate 8,710,480 downwards.
TGTTTTATAAATTTTGTAGATATCATTCATTCACAAAAAATGCTAAATCACCTAACTTTTTGGATGTTGGTTTGTAGTTTAGATATTAGATTTTTTTTTGCTTATAATAAAATAGAAAACTAACTTAAATTTATGACAATATATTGGAAAGTAAGTACCACGCAATTAAACCCACCACCATCATAGAATAATTTAATATTATAAAACACCATGTCTAAGTCAACACACCCATTAATTATAATTGAGAAATAAGAGAACCTTTGGATGCTGTATCCATCTTTAATTACTCACCAGTGATCGATGACCGTTTTGATCTCAATCGTATCATAATTCAAAAATCAAAATAAAGACTTCAACGATCGGTGAAATTTGGACCGCACTATGCAACTAGAACTATCAGAAATTGGTTTAAACTACATTAATTTTAAATGCCTTAAGGCATAAAGTTACTTAGAATATAGCACGTTAATTTTCAAAGTAAATTTAACTTTATCCCAATATAGTTTAGGTAGAAAATAAGATTTATTTAAAGTAATTTGCATTTAAAAACTCATTCACCGAAATTCCGTTTACAGTACAAACGCCTCGAGCAAAATCTGTGGAATTATGATGTAGGCGTTCTTTTATTAATCAAACTATTTTTACAAATTAATAGTTCGCTACGTGTTATGCGTTGGTAAGAAAACCGATCTTAATATTTAAGTAGAATATTTCTAGGGTTTATTTAGTATTTTATAACGCATTTTCAAAGACGTTATTAGTAGGATCATTATAAATTTGGTTTTGTGGCAATAGGACCTCGAACAGTGGATGCAATAGTTAATGTGAATTTCTAAGGGGTGTCTGGTAACCTACATTTGGGTCGGAAGGTCTGGAAATCTCAGGCATCAATGCTGTGAGGTCCATATCCTGCGTCGCAATGGAAAAATTTATAAGCGAATTTGAAAACTGTTATGTATTAAAGTACTAGCAGTAATAGGTCTATAATATTAATTATATGATATTTTTTGCGTTACAGCATAACTAAGAATTAAACATTTATCAAAAAAAAAACATTTCCTTCAATAAAAGTTACTAAGATACTGTAAGTAAATAAGATAAGTAAGGAAAATTAAGAAATGTCTAAACTTCAAACAAAAATAACACTATAATCAACAGACATCAAAATTCACTTAAATTACATCATTTAATGGTCACAACATAGCGTTTCTAATAAAAATAAGATCTGAAGCACTCCATGGCGGCTCCCGTTTTCTAATTATGTTTTATGTTCAATTAGATTCGTGTTTTGCTTCTAGTTTCCAATAAAAGAGACATTTTCGTCAATTCGACGCATTTTAAATGAATTTTATTAGTACCAGTTGAGATAAGTCCAGTGAAAGAGGTTATTGCCGTCTGTATCTATCTGGATTCTTTTTTCTTTAATGCTCAATTAGGTATATTATTTCGTAGTAAGCACGAGAACGCCAAATACAAATAACTTCACTCTCCACTTTCCGCCAATATTCCACTAGTGTTTACTTGCTCATATAATCGAAACGAATGTTTTTAGGGTCACGCTGTATCCCGCACACAGCAGGGTAGGCAAGGGGAACCTAGTGTTAAGACACTCCGTTCCTCGTTATCCGCCGAATTCTGGAATGCGTGTTGAGGTCGCGGAACTCAACGCCGCGCTTTGCCTCGACACCAGAGCGAAGGAAACGTAAATATTAAATATTTCATTCCCTCAAGTGGGAATCGAACCCACAATCTGTCGCGTCACATTTTGGTGCTCCTACGGCTGGCCTCTGATGAAAAAAATACCTACTAGGTATTTTTAATTTATTTAAAATAAATTTTCTGCTGTGACATAAAAAGCGCGGCAGTCACAATTTATAGCCGACAACAAATGCATGGAGATTATAAGGCATACATGCTACTGCCATTTACCTCCAAATGCACGTAACTTTTTCGACGGCGTTAAACTCATATCTATTAGTTGGACTATAAGGATTCAACGTCAGAACTTAGTTTTTCTATGTCAACAAAAAGTGCTCATCGTGTATATCAATCTATGACTTGTTTATCGATTAAAAACTAATCCAATGGTGTACTTGTTCGTATTACTATTAATAATAATCTAAATTAATCGGCTTATTTGCTTATTCCATGTACTTTTTGTTGTTTTTTAAGCAACTCGATTTTTTGTTTTGCTTATAATATTATTTATTTATGAAATATTTTTTTATGAAAAAAAAATATATAGCTCAATTTAAAAATTCCTTACAAATTATAAAAAGAGGTCAAATGTTCTACAGCAGTGGGGGCGAGGCGTTAGCCTGCGTTGCGTAAATAGATGATACGTTCGCAATGCACCCCGTACGGGTACGGAACTTAGCACAGCATCCGTTTACTGCCAAACTGTGTAGACACGGACCTCCAGTGACCATGAAATTTTAAAAATTATTTATATCAATTAGTTTAAAAACTTCGTCAGCGCGATTCAGGCTTATAGTCCAAGAGCTAAATGTAAACTACATTTAGCTCTTGGACTATAAGCCAATTTATTAAGGAAATTTATTACTTTTATAGTTTTGTATACTTATTATGAATTATTTTTATATTCAAAATTAAAAAGCGAACATACTTTAATGAATACAATAATAAAAATAATTAATTGATTGTTACTTTGTCTATTCTTACTTGACGTCATTAGTAAACAAATATTTAAAGATTTTATAGATTAACAGTCGTTTATTTTTTTATATTAAAACAATAATACTTTTTTGTAGATTCTTTGTAAACATATTGATATGCTAAAATGAATCGCTGGCTCCTAGACATTTAACTTTAACATAATGAGGGTATATTAAGAATGAAAAAAAAATACCCACATAAAAAATAAACACGGCATTCGAGTCTGGACAAAACGTGTTACAAATAAAAAAAAATTATACCTATTTTCACAAACAAATATTTTTCTAGAGTAAACTTCCTTTACACTAGTCATATATTATTTTACACTACTAAAGTAGTAATATTAGCGTTTTTGTTCTCACGCTGTTCATTGACGTTAATTGCTAATAGATGTCGTTATAAATAATATATAGTGACAATAAAATATTCAGATTTCTTTTAAGCATGTAGGTGATTAATAAATAAATTTCTTTAAATACGAACAATGTCTATATTTGAAGAGAAACTATTGTTTCATTAACATGGAAATAGGAAGTTGGAAAATAAAGTAAAATGCGCTATTTTATCATTTCACATAAAAGCAATATATAAGACTTTTTAAATATATTTTTCATAAAAAACATGTTGTTTTTAGGCTCGTATAGTATATAGGCTATATGCCTCGAATCCGAACGAAAAAGGAAAAAGTGTGAACGTAAGCGTGAAGGATAATTAAAGACATATTTAATTAATGAGTAATCTTTTAGGATCTTGTTTAGACTGGAGAAATTAAAATATTTTCAAATACTTTAATTTCCCCCGTCCAGTGTTATTATTATAAAAAAATAAAGTGTTTCGTGAATTAACAACCACCATTGTATAAGTAAATTTATTTAATTTAATTTTGTAATTTAATGTTTAACAAGCTTGGAAGTACAGAATACCCTCATTATTTTATCATTACCCAACACACAAAAATGATGATGTAAGTTGTTACCGGGAATTATAAAAATGAATTTGAAAAATATACTTAACTCCACGATACAACTGCAGGTACAATAAGGAAGAAAAATTTGTATAAAATATATATATAATATATAAATATATATATAAATATATATATATATAATATATATATATATATATATATATATATATATATATATATATATATATATATTATAATAGTTAAATGCTACATTACAAGTTAAATACATAAATAACATAAATGTTTCTAGTATAACATACACTATTGACATCCTTTATTCATGGCATAAAAATAATAATGAGCCTAATACATATTATTTATGTATCTAAGAAAACTTGTTCTCTAAGAATGTTCATTCACAGAATCAACTAGTTTTAACTCTTGTCGGTAGTGAAACAAATCAATATTAAAAAAAATATTGCTTAGTATAATTAAAACCGCTCTAATAGAAGCCAATTAATAATAAACTTCTACTTCACAGTTTCATTAAGTTTCCAAATCTTACATCATCCTCTAACCGATTCGAACCTGCGACTTCATACAACACTTCACATTAGAACCACTACGCAGAACAAGTTTAATAATCTACCAAATAAAACAACCAAAAGAATAGCAATAATCATTTGTCGTATACATGTGTACGAAATTTAAATGACCTTTCTCTCTATTACTCTCCGTTATCCATATAATGAATGGGCTAACACGAATTTTGTGTAATTTCAAAGCGTTTGATGCAAATGGCTCATTATAATAAATAGCTTGTAATAATTACTTGATTTAAACGATTTTGTGTGACAGTTTTGATTTTTTAGGAAATAGTGGTTATTATTATTAAGTACTTATACAGAAGGTATGTGAATATTTTTATAGGTTTACGAATATTGTTCTATTTGTGTTGAAATTAATGATTGACCCTAAACCACAGTCAGTGGATTTGATGTTCAAATAGGGTCAGAATATTAGGAACAAGCAGATCAAAGAGAAAAATCTAAATTAAAATTAAATTGACTTATATATTGTTTTAACTTTACGTTTAATCCAATACCTGGGAACTTAGAAATAAGACACTCCGTTCCGATTAAGTCACGTCCGTTCCCTACTTTCCGCTAAATTCTCGAGTATCGTGTACGGTACTCAATCTCAAGAGAATACTGTACGATCAAAAATCAAAAGCCATTTTGACATAAGAAACAAATAGTTTATATGCGATGGTATGAGAAAAACGACACTATTGATTTTTACGATACGGGTACAAAACCTCGTATTATATACGGCGAGTAGGTGCAAGTATTCCATCGGAACCCCGAGCACGTGCAGCCGACCCGCAGTTATTATCATAATTTCATCCCACTTGGACAAAAAAATGTAATCACGGAACATTGCTATACTGTTGTGTACGAAATTTTTTGTTGAACTAAGTTGCTTATTTTTTCAAAATTTAATATCACACCTATATATAAATTTAAATGAATGTGAATCTATTTTCACTTTATAATTTCATTTCTTTGCTCTGGCTGACGAGGCAAAACAGAGCGTTTAATTCCGCCATTAAACACTTATTTCCTCCAGAATTTGACGGAAAGTGGATAACGGAAATGTTTTCATGGGAATAGAGAGTCATAACACTAGGCTCCTACTGCCTAACTTGCTGCTTGTGGGATTCAGCGTGACGACGTAAATAATTAAATTGAGAAAAGCGAGTGAAGATTGATAACTAATCTTAGTTGGAGAAGCAGCCTTTATGTATTTTAAGTAATTATTAGCAAATTTTTATTTTTATATTTTACTTATATAAATTAAAATAAAAATAAATAAATATAAATAAAATTATAAATAAATAAAATATAAATAAATAAATAAAAAAATAAAATAAATAAATTGTTTTAAACATTAATTCATAAAATTAAAGAGCACTTTTCACTCGGTATGTACATACACCACAGGCGCGGGCTACTGTATACCATAATAGCTTTTTTTTCCACCTTGAAATCGCCTGTCATATTTCGTGCGGAGACACTAGAAGTGGTGTAAGTAATATTCACAATTATTACTTACGAGTATATAATATTATTGTCTGTTCTTAGTTTATATTAAATCATCGTTGAAAATTGAAACGTGCTTAATTATTTTCTGCCTTGTAATATATAGAAAATATATGAAAATCGTAGTTGATTCATGAAACTTACTTCGTTCGTTTGGCGGTAGGTTTTTGTTTTTTTTTTTAAATTTGGCTTGATGAATAAAGATAAGCTGGCGAGGCTTTTTTTGGCTTACGAGTCCCAAACACTGCTCCGAGTGTCCATTCTTGCAATGCAATGGGTCTGAGACCGGCACGATGAATCCATGGAATCCTAATAAAACTCAACCATAACATTTAAAAGCGTCATTCAACACTTACAAGTAATATCTTTAAAATAGGCATAAAATAGCGTAATCAATAAATACGAGTATATGAAGCTTTTATAAAAACTATAGCATATAGCGTAAAGTTGTCTGCAAAATCACCAAGAAATCTAAATGTACTATCAAAAACGATTGTGACGATGAGCATTTAATGTACCTATATACATAAAACACCCCTGTATACTATTTAATTTAAATTTTCATGGTCCACACAGCATCTGTAATCTTACCCCGTATGAATGAAGCTAAAAACTCTCATTGCAATTATTGAGACCTATTCTTGAGGTTGACAGTACTATGATTAAATACGAATAACATATACACTGCAAGGGAATATATCTGCAATTTATTGACGGCCTAAGACCAATTTAGTATGCATAGATGGGTTTTAGAAGAGTATAGGAAAATGATCATTGTTTTTAGTATAGCAAAGTTCAATATAGCGTGTGTTAAGTTTAAGATGGCTTCTGATACGGATGCTGCCTTAGGCGCGTCATTAGCGCTGGTTCGATACTGGCTCTCAGTTATTACTTGTAGGATAACAATGAATTTTCTTAATCTATTTAACTTTGAGTTATTATTTTGGAAAGAAAAGACGTTCTATATGACATCGTCATGAATGTATTGATTTTTAGGTTTCCTTTTTTACTTTTAAGTGTAATTGTATATTTTTTTATAAATATAATAAAGAACGATGGACAGACGATTTAAAGAAGTTGGAGAGCATCGGATGGATGCTAGAAGCCCAAGATCGGGATAGTTGGATAGGTCCAGAATGTAAAAACACATATTTATATATACACATACTCTTTTGTTTATGGTTGCGGTATAAATCAAAATATTAATATAATTATATATTATACTAAAAGAGCCTGTGGTCGAAATAACATTACACTTTAACATATTTGTTAAAGTGTAATGTTATTCTTTTATGGCCACACTAACCATACATTACGCACCAGGAGCCAAAAACAAAAAACGCTAAGGTTCTTGATTACCCTTCGAGTCATATCGGGGATATTGTTTATTTCGACGTAAATAATTTACATGTTTACATGAAAAACAATTCACATAATAACATATAACCAATTATTTATTTTTGGGTAAAACAATAAGTATGAGATAAAAACACAAACTAGAAAATGTGCATTTATTTATATTAAAAAAATAAAGAATTTATTTTCATCCAACGCTAATATTGGAAGCTAATATCGATATACAATGCCTCGAGAATTCGGCGGAAAGTGGGGAACGAAAGTATCTATTATGGGGAATCTTAATGGGGAATAGAGTGTCTCCACATTAGGGCCTCTTATACTAGGGAATTTAAATAATTCACCTAACAGTAATCGAATTCAAAAGCGACGCGATTATAGTTAAACGCTGAACAACTGCGCCACGACGGATACTTTTAATGTTAACCATTTAATAATTTACCATACAAAGAATAATATATGGCAACATTAAAATATCAAATATTCAACGTAACCGAAAAACATATAAGAAAAACAACCGACTACATCTATCTCAAACGTATTTCAAGGCATCGTTTCATCTTAATTTCATCTCAGTAAGCACGGAGTAATCACACGTCATTCACTCAGAGGGTATGTACTCGTAGGTATGATACAAGCATATCTTCAATTATCGTGCCTTACTTAAACACACGGTAACTGCTATTACGGGTTTGTCAAAGATTAAGTGTTGAGACAGATGCGTTTTGTTGGTTTTTAAAGGAAAAGAGGATTGTTGTAAATTTTAATATAGCAAGCATATATTGTATATAAATCTGAATAATTATAAATTACATTGTAAAAACAATTGAGATATCCATCTTTTATCACCATACATAATTGTCTTTATCAGAAAAAATCTTTACAATTCCAAAATAACAAGGTATATAATATATGTAAAATTTACTTCTTGATGAGGCTACCGTTATTCAAATTAAAAATTAAAATGTTTATTATTTCAGCAAAAAAGAAATTATGATGATCATTATTTAGAAAAATTTGCTGGGTAGGGGAGACCGAGGTTGGTTGACCAATTTTCAGCTTCAAGGCTTCTATTTTTGTTTCTGTCGCGTATATTACTTTAAAAATAGATTTAGGTGATAGATTTGCTGTTAAGCTATAGAAAAAGCTCGTTATTCATTATGATATAGAGTACAGGCCAGTTCTTGTAAAAGAGGAGAAACTGATCAACTTATACCATGCTTGGGGTTGGTTGACTATTCAGCTGGGATAAGATGACCTACAAAGTTGTAAGGGCAAAATCTACAAAGAAATGAGATAAAAGACAAAAATGTATGAGTTATTTAATTATTGAAACTAAAAATAAAATAATAAATTACAAATTATTATATAATCAGACGCTTAAACATTAAGTAATTTGATTTACTAAAAGTAAACAAAATACTTTCTTATCAAATATTTAAAACAAAATGAAACAACTTTTTATAAATTTTAATCAATTGCTAACAAATAATCATATGAAGCTTATGTATTTATATTTATAATTTGGTAACAGTTTGACTATCCAATCAGTCTTCTAAATCGGAGGTGCAATATTTGCATTCATAAAACAATATGTTCTTGTTTACACATCTTGCCTGTGCTCATAACTTGCGCGCAGTGTATTGAATCCATTTTTCTCTTTCAATACTAGATCTATATGATCAGAGCTGTCTATCTCTCTATCTCATCAGGTTCATGCTGGTTACTTTTCTTCTTATTAACCTCTCGAAGAGTTTTTTCCCTTCACCTTTTCCATCATTTCGAGTTTCTGTAGATATTCCACCTGTTGTCTTTGGCTGCTTTGTTTTCTTGGTCAACGTCTGACTAGGTCGTTGTTATACATAAGTTGACCAGGTAGTCAACGTCAGTCTCGTATATATAGCAATATTATACCTATGCAGCATCGAGATCTTTGGTTTTAGGTCGGCCGAAATTTGATAAGCTACAAACAGACAAGTTTGTTGCTCATACAAGTGCTTCGTGCGTGTCCATGTCTTTACAATATATCTTAAAAATAATTTCGAAATATCTTTTGCAAGGCCATTTTCATGACATTGAGATGACATTTAATAATTAAAAAAATAAACAAAACAATATTATATGACGCAAAAACATTTACTTTCATGTCTACATTTTACATATTCGTTGATACAGTTTTTACCAACACCGGCACTCAGACGTCAGTGAATCACCGATCACCAGTGATAGTGCCCGATCACACTGATCGCTAATCACGGGCTGACGGGCTAAGAAGTCGTTTCCTGTGTTACTGTCTAATTTACAACTCACTCCTAGCTTGGATGGAAATGATTTCATATCCAAATGCAATTAAAATATTATTGGTAGGGTATTATTATTGTACATATATTTAGGTCGTCTTAGGCACAAGCGAGCGACTGTAAATACGATGGCTGTAGGTTCCATTTCCACTAGGGAGAATAAAATATTTCATATTTTCACTTTTTCGCTCTGGCAACGATTCAAGCGCGGCGTTTAGTTTCACCACTCAATATATAATGCCTAGAAAATTCGGGGGGAAGAGGGGAACATAATATAGAACTAGGTTTTTAGGTTCCCTCTGCCTACTCTGGTATGTGCGGAATGAGAAGCTCAGAAAAAATATATATCTAACTGTGGTGCAGTGGGACAGATTCTGGCTGTTAACGCAATGGCCTTTGGTTAGATCCACATTCAGGGGTAAGATTTTTTAAAAACTTTAACTCTGGTAACTCAAGAAAAGAACGCATGCACGTCTGTCATATTCATGCGAAAAGTGGTAAATAGTGTCTTCTTCTTTTCTCTCAAGTTCTTTTTCCTCCTCTTCTAAGCAAAATCTAAACAAAAATGTATTTTGAGATAAATTATGTTAATTTAATGTTTTAAGTAGTATGGCGAAAAGACTTAAAGAATACATACTTATTTATAATTAATATACCGTCTATTTCATGCTGAAATGGTCCAAATGTCTAAAACGGTAATTGTTTCGAACAATATAAACCTAGATAAAAAAGTATTTATATTTTGTGTGTCAATAATAAGATGTATAATGAAATAATAAAAAACATTTATCAAAATGAAATTTTAAATTTGTTTTAGTTTTACATTGTATATAAATAGACACTTGATTACAAAATTTCGTCTCGCTTATTACTTAAATTTCGTAAAAAAAATATATACGTAAATTACAATCTAATTTACAATATAATTAGACAAGAGCCTGCCGTCAGCAGTCGGTAGCTGGACGTGTGTTCGATACCAGTAATTTTTGGTCCTCACGTTGTTATTAACCGTCGTAGCAGTATCGATTTCATTACACTGATTTAATACCAGCGACCGGATGAGTTTTTGTTATGAATATGCTTTATTCTTATTACAGCTTCCAACTAGAAAGGTAATTACATTGTGTACCTATGCCATTATTGATAGATCATTATATGCTGTTTGAAATTAAACCTTATTTTCAAATAATATAGTTTATTTTGTATTGCAATTTTTGAGTTGAGCTTAAAGCTCGATCATATGTGTAGGTGGCAGGGAATGGAGAGATTTTAAATAAAAAGCGGGTTCCTTAATGAGGCACGCCGTCGATTGATTGATCGACCGTTTAATTGATGTCAGTGGTTTCGTATAAGCATGGTTGTGTCGATTAAATACTATGTTGACATTGTTACAATATATTTAAAGTGTAAGAATATTTATTTAATATGATTATTTTAGTAAAATATGATCCTAGTAAATAAGCTTACAATATTCATTATATAAAAACATTAAATACATTGTATGTTAAGAAAATAAACTGTAAATATGAAAAAAGTTTTTATTTCGTTCATATTGTATGTGATTTTCTGTACATTAACCCTCTCATATCCACCCAATCCATAGCTTGCTTCCTAACTTTATTTATAAAAAATAATGCTAGTATAAATATTTAAAAACATAAATATACTTTTTTGCCACCGTTCACGTGATTAAGATTGTTTCAAATTAATTAAATTTACCCTTTTCGTATAGTGTTAGTCTCGATAAGCGTTGTAATAATCGGAGTCTGTACAAGTAATTTTAGATTTGGATCGAAAACCGTAAACCTTGTGGCGACGATATCTTTCACAATAACAGTATTTCATTCTCTACCTAAATATTATCCGAAATACACATATTTTCTTAATTTTTAAACATATTTTCTTTTTATTTTTAACGAACAGAATGGGGCATCTGACTGTAAACATGGTAATTATTCCTACTCTAATTAAGGTTATGAATTATTTTTATTACCATTTTAGCTGGGGACAGCGCATACATATAATACCACTACCAATTCAGGTGGAATGTAGGGAACGGCCACTCCGTTCCCTAACAACAATACAACAAGTTCAACACTAGTAGGTAAGCGACCAAGCACTTAACATAATCGAACTCGCGACCACCTACTTGAAAACGATTCAACACACCATATTCTCATCTACAATATAAGTGTAACGGATATTGTGAAGCCATTAAGAAGATTCCTAAAGTAATAGTTATAATTTAACATTTTACGTATATCTTAACAGGAGCGCCAGATTCAATTACGATAGGGCGGTCCAAGGTCGCTTAGACCGGGAGTCGGCAGTTAAAGGATTAATCGTTCGAGTGGTTAATTTATTACATATATCCATGCCTCGCCCATTTTTGTTCTACACTACTTAATTTTATCTATAAAATTGTTCTTGGAACGAAATCGTGGATAATTTTATATAATGTAGGTACTTTCATAGAATGCCATGTTAGTGGATTTATATATAAGTTTCAAGAATATTACTAATAATAATCTTCAATCCCTGGAACGCGATGGGCACCGTGAATTCATGAAATGGAAATAAAAATTTTGGGTTTGTTAGTGAAAATTTTCACTCTCTGGAGACGAGGTGAAGCATGGCGTTGATTGTCGCCATTCAACACATAATGCTTCAAGAAATCGGCGGAAAGTGGGGTGGGGTGACGATTGTGGGTTTGATCAATAAATATCTAACAATAGATATTGATAGAATAAGGTAAAATTGACAATATTTTTAAAAAGCCCTTAAGAATATACATGTGTACCTTAAGATTTTAATAAAAATTACTGTCATTTGTATTTATATATTCATTTATTTTGCAGCATCACGCTCTATCCCGTATAGGTATAGCAGAGTAGGCAGAGGAAACCTAGTGCTAAAACAGTCAATTTTCACACTGTGCCAAATTATCAGAATATTGCGTGTCGACTGGCGGAACTAAACACTTTAGAGTAAGAAAATGAAAATATCTCATTTGTTCCAGGACAACACGACCGTTAACACGAAGTCAGACACTGCAGCTACGCCACGACGAGACGGTCTTATAAAATGTAATCAAAATATATCTATATATCAGATATAATTATGTGAAAAAACATTACAATCTATATACTTATATACTATATACTTATATATATATATAGGTAGTTCTTACTATATGAAAAAATTAAGTTGTCCGTGATCCATTGAATTGAACAACAAACACAATATAGTTGCACGCTAAAAGGATAGAGGTTAAAGTAAAAAGAAACAACGTCGCTAACTGTAGCGGCTTCTAACAAAAAACGGCGAGCTCAGAATGGAATCCCACACAGACTTAATCTATAATAAAGTATTAAATTGTTAGTTTGTTTATATATTTTTTAAAAAATAGGCAGAGCCAGGGAAGAAATTTGATGACATTCATACGTACTACTCCGGTATCCATATCAATTATTTTATATTTTTTTCTAAATATAAGGTTTATCCCGTTTAAAGCAGACTTGACAGAGTTTATTCGCACATTGGCTTATTGTTAAAACTGATATTGATGAAGATCAAAAATATGTAAATTTTTAAATCGTTAGATCCTTAAAAATTATATTAAGATTAGTACATATTAACATATTCAAAATTTTTTAATATTTTCAAAACAACCTAAATCTAATACAAATATAAAGAAAACCAGGTCCTCCGTATAGCTTCACAATAAGGATTCCAAATTCTTTTGTGTTTTGCCGCCGGGCGCACGGTAGCGGCATACATTGAATACAATACAACACTTATTTATAGTCAAAACTGTCTTCGCCATAGCGTCCCGGCGTGTGGAGTTAGGGACCCTGTATATGAGTATGGGGAGATTTGAGGACTTAAATATAGTCTCACATAGGTTATGATTTTTTATATGAGCTTCATAGAAATTCGAGGAAGTACAATATTTAATATTGTTATTTCCCGTCTCTGGTAACGCGGCAAAGCGCGGCGTTGAGCCCGCCCACTCTACATGCAGTGCCTCTAAAATTTGGCGGTAAGTGGAGATAAAGTGTGAGCCTAAAAATAATGAAGAAGTGTCTTGACACTTTGACGTATTCTTTCTGCCTACTCTGCTATGCGGTAAATGCGATTCTTTGATCTAAAGTCATAGTGTTTTAGTCAGTACTTTTTTTTAAATTTTAAATTTAAGTTTTCTTTTTCTTGTCAATTCAAGTTGATATTAAAAAAATGAAGAGTTTAGCTGAAAAAAAATTTAGAAATCAGACTGTAAAAATAATTTGTATAACTGTCCATCGCATAAATCAATACATAAATATAGATACAAACCGAAACACTAAAAATTAATAACTTTAAACGTTTAAAGTAAAAGGTCCTCCACACTGATACCACTGCCTCCTTTTGCGGTTGCAAAGATCAGAGGAATAGCAGCGCTCTAGTGTTTTATTTTAAAAAAGGGCGAGCCCTAACGGTCCTAAGCCGCAAGGTCATTACAAAACAATTTTCTTTTTTATTTTTTGCCTTTTTCGGCATTGTCACATTGAATTATTTTTTAACCGTTAACTTGTTGGCAACAGTAAATAGACGATACTAAGTAGTAGTTTTTTTATGAATAAAATAAGAAAGAANCCATCGCATAAATCAATACATAAATATAGATACAAACCGAAACACTAAAAATTAATAACTTTAAACGTTTAAAGTAAAAGGTCCTCCACACTGATACCACTGCCTCCTTTTGCGGTTGCAAAGATCAGAGGAATAGCAGCGTTCTAGTGTTTTATTTTAAAAAAGGGCGAGCCCTAACGGTCCTAAGCCGCAAGGTCATTACAAAACAATTTTCTTTTTTATTTTTTGCCCTTTCCGGCATTGTCACATTGAATTATTTTTTAACCGTTAACTTGTTGGCAACAGTAAATAGACGATACTAAGTAATAGTTTTTTTACGACAAAAATAAGAAGGAAAGGATTTTTTTACAAAAGAATTCAACTGAAATTTGAGTTTAATTCAATTTGCTTCTCTATTGTGCCTTTATACGTGTCATTGAAGCTATTTGCCAATGTCACGTAAAGTGAAGATGGTTATTATGAATGACTCCGCCTATAATAGATGAAATTAATAATAATTTGTTTCACTGGATTCAGTCATGGTGCAACGGCACAAGCGTGTGACAGTGAACGCGAAAGGTTGTCGGATTGATTCCCACTCGAGGAAACTCAACACGCAGTGCCTGTAGAATTCTTAATTCTTCTCGATAGAAAATGGGAAACAGAGTGTCTTAACACTAGGTTCCCTCTGACTACCGTGCTGTGTGCGGGATACAGCCTGAAGTAAAAAAATGTTTTAAAATTATTTCCTACGTTTTTTTTGTGAACATATTTTAGTGATATTATTAAAGAACGTAGTCACGAAGCATTCTCATTATTTACAATATAATAAGTGGTAGGTACTCAACAAAATGTATTTATGATAAAACAAATTAGGAAAAAGTACTCTTTTATTATTTCTTTTTTTCTAAATCACTTTTGACCAAATTGAAACAAATATATTTTTTATATATAGTTAAAGTAAATATAAAAAAATTGCAACGACAAACAAACTTAATGCGTACCGGAAATAACATGAATGATGAAAGTTCGTGTAATACACGACGCTCGAACGTAAGCCTCGTTTGATTAACGACTGTGTTTATAATATGGTGATCGAGCCGGATATGTAAAGTGCACTTTGCTATGTATTGCTGGCTCTACATATAAATAATTATATATGAGTCATAAAATGAATATATGATAAATAGAAATAAGGACCGTATCTTAATAGATAATAACCTGAGAGAACCCGATCCTTATGTATTTGTACATATCTGATAAAGCTAAAATGCAAATATGACTTTTTCTAAAAATCAACCAATATTTTATAAAGACGTGGACTTAAATAAAGCTAGTGTCTATTTGAGAATTCTGTTCTACAATTTTAAGAAAAACTGCTTACAGAAGATAACACGGATGCCATCACACTATTAACCAATGTGCCCTCCAAAATTCATCAAAGATCACATTGACAAGTACCTGTTAAAATATTCACTTACTTTACTCAACTTATATTACATGTACAATATAAGGTGCGTACATACTCAGACATTTTGGGAACCTCAAACCGCAGTGTCGATCAATTATAACAATCGCCTCGACCGATACATAACCTGTTCCAATATACCACTAAATTAACATGAGATCACCGAATGTCCAACAGATGTGTCAATCGAGATAGCTTTTGATTGACATTAGTTTTAATTTCATATTTGATGAAGCCATGCGCGTATTTGATAGAGGAAATGTTAAGAGATATGTATGGGAAATACTTGTGGCTGATTAGGTTTGAATTTTGAATTCGTTAAAGAATATTTGAACGGTTTTTAGCCATGGATAATGTAGTCATTTTTGATACCTTAAATACGAGTGTAAAGATAGATTCAATTTATTTTCAGTTGTGAAGTGTGAAAGTTGAATTTTACAAAAATATACAGGAATTATGTATTTGTAAATCAGACTGCAATACCGAGGAAAGAAAATCAAGTATTAGCATTAGCCCGTGAATACATGAATAGAAGTTAGGTTTTGTATTCAAATATAACACCATTTTGCTTAATTCAATTGAAGCTATTCGCTATATACATACCTATATCTACTGGTATTCTTAATAATTTAAGTATATTTAGGTTGTAATTAGGTAAAATTATTAATTGAAAAAAAATGTCAGTTAACATCGCGGTAGTGCGACGGTAACAGAATTAATTCCGAATAAATCGAATCTGCAATGAAAAGATACACAGAATGGTAAACGATGCAAAACTGCTCATAGAACTCATAAGCTATAGAATGCATTATAATAAAGTAAAGCAGTCTAATTTTATAAATACAAGTTTTGTACACTATATTTTTTTAATATAAACATTTAAAAAATGTAATTTAACAATCGTTTTTTTTAGTTCCATCCCTAATACTCGTTTCTTTTCAGAATTCGGATTGGTTGACTCGAAATGATTACTTTTAGTGATGAGGTTAGACTTTGTGCATTTTAAATATTTTATGTTAAAATCTGTTAAGACATTAGTCTTATAAATGTGTAAGAATTCATTATGATCAAAAATATTATTAAATACATTTTTTAACAAATTAAATATGACGTAATCACTTACAAATGCATAAGTTCTAAAATCGATACCCAAAATTAACTGGACGCATACCCATAAAGCTCAACAAAAAACGCCTAGATGGATATAATTTGATAGTAGTTTTTCTGCTCCAAAATTGTTATGAATGAAATAAAAAACTCGTTAGTATTATTATCCCTAATAAACGAGAGTATATGGTCAGATGCCATAATGGTGTGGTCATTAACCAGGATAGCCTCGGGTGCGTCTCCGTGTCGCCGTCGCCTTACATACTTGCTCGCCTGTATTACCAAAAACACCTGTTTCATATTATAATATTGCAACGGTCATTAAAAATGATACATTGCTTATGGAAATATTATCTAAAATAACATCGGATTTCGAAGAGAATAATGTTATAAAGTATAATTTGCATTAGGTTCCAGTTGAAAGATATTTTTAGGTGTGCGCTGAGGTAATTTGGACCAATTTGGTTAATATTAAGTGACTATTTTTATATGAATATTTTCTTATGTTTCGCCTTGGACAAGGATGGGATTGATCTAGTTATAGGTTCAAATCATTCGACTAAATTAATATGGGATAATTTTTGTAATGTTTATTTTCGTCGTATTGTCAAAATAGATAGAAATATATTAAAAAAAAATCTAACGAATCTTTACATTCCATTGTATTCAGAAGACATGTTAAAAATCTGGCTCTTACTTTTATTTCTAAGTTAAAATTTATATTTTTTCAGTTTCATGCTATATCCTGTATCTGGCAGGATAGGTCGAGGGAGCTTAGCGTTGAGACACTCCGCTCCCCACTTTCCACCGAGTTCTGGAGGTATAACGTGTTGAGGCGAGGAACTCAAGGCGGCGCTTTGCTTTGACAACAGAGCGAAGAACTTAAAATATTAAATATTTAATTTCCTCAAGTGGTAACCGAACCCAAAGCCTCTCGCGTTTACAGTTACACGCTTGAGCTCTTGCTCCACGACTGGCCTCTACTGAAAATATTGCTAAATAAATATGTACCTACTATACAAACACGCAAATACGAAATTAGTACAATTTTATCAAAAAAAATAACATATAATCACGTTCTTACAATTCTTATTTTTTTTAGCCCGTGCTTAACCATTCTCACCCTTTTGTAATGAAACCTCCACGGTCGATTTAAAATCAATAATGACTTCAAAAGAACACTTTCCCGATCGCAGTGAGAGATCCATCAGTGATCTATAGATCTATAGGTCTTTTGTTGATCGAAATCGATCTTTCGTTGATTAACTGCGCGAATAGAACGGTTACAGTACTAAATTATTTTTTTTCCTGTGACAATGGAGTCATTGGGCGTGTGTGATTGGTTTTTTTTAATATATACTTCATAAATGGAATGTATAATGATTATATGCTGTAGGCTTTTCTGTTAACACGGTGAACATAATTGGAAATTACTTTTTATTTACATATTTGTTATTTATTTAAGTTGTTTCTCAGACAAAAGTACTCGTATCTAAATGTTTTAAGGAAATAACAGATTGAGATAGAACAAATAATGAATGTGATGACCCCAAACAATTTTATCTTCTCTATTATCCAATTTTTTAAATAATATTGAGAGATTTTCGAATGATTATCTCTGCTTAATACACAAAATGAGAAATCTTTGTGATAATAGTTTATTTTCCATATTCGTTTTTTTTTACATTTAAGAATACATCATACTGAGTGAAGGGACCCTAAATCCATTTAGTCTAATATGACATAACATTCTTTTAAGTGCCGATCGAACAACCTACCATCATTGCATGTTTACTAATATATATATTTTTTATTTTCTTTCAAATTATTTAATTTTACTGTAATAAATATAATCTTGAGTTATGCCACTTCCGTCTTTACTCACAGAACATAGTACATATCTATCAACTAATGTACGACACGTCAAAGTTAACAATTCATTATAATTTATAACGACGGTCTAGCCGCTAGATAAAGAGATAATTAATATTGGATAATTAACAATGTCACTGAACATTACTTGGCTTGTTATACGTGAACGATGGTTTGCTTTATCAAATAGCCGATAATGGAATAGTTAGGCTGAGGCCGAGGCCATCATGATTATAAAGCCAAGATTATGGAGTCGATTCCCGCTCGGGGGAATGATTATGCTCGTAGTTAAATTATTTTCATTTAATTGCTTTGGTAAGCAAAGCTCCTCAGCGTTAAGTTGTTACGCAATGTTTTAAAATTGTACGGAAAAAGAGAAACGAAGGATTTTAGCACTTAATTTTTTTGGCTTATCCCGTTATACGGGAAAAAGAGTGTTTTTTTTTAATATATAACTGGAGACGTCGCACAAATCATCGACAGAAAGATGGTCCTAAGAATAAATATATGGCTATTACAAAATTATTCATTATCTTGAATAGAATTTGAGGTTTTGAACTTAGACCTTTTACTCTAACTAGGCGTTACTCTGCTGCGATTAACATCTTAATTTAATTACTATACTTACATATTAATCTTCTAACATTTACATATCCTTATACATATAAGAATCAAATTTGCATTTTACAAGGCGACAAGTAATTTTACATTTCAATTTAGATTTAGGTACTATTATAGCATTTCATATATAATCTATTCTATAATAGGAATGGCCCTGTCATAATATTTACAGGGAACAACATGGTGTCCTACGTAGGTACAGTAGTTACCAGATAGGGTTACATATTTCGCATTAATTAGATGTTATGAGATTATAAGGACTTTATGGACTGGACACTTACTTAAAATACATTAATATATAAAATAAAGATAGAACGAGAAAAGAATAGAAGAAAATAAGTAGGTACAATAATTAATTTGTTATTATCTAAAATATTTGTACTTAAGATATTTTTCTTATATTTCATTGTTATTGTAAAGAAATTATTATTTGAGGCTAGTCGTCGCGCAGGTGCATTTTTGATCAGTAAGTTAGTCCCAAAGTGTGGTATTTTTTGTAGCACATACATGATTTGTATATTTTTCCCGAAATATTTCTGTATATCATGCAAATATTTCCGGAGATATCAATTAATAAGCCAATTAAAGTACCTAATGGATAAACAAATAGGTTACGCGTATGTAATTCGCCCGAATCAGTCGGTTAAATATCTACTTATATCAGCATAATAATTATGATAATCGTTATAGCTTCAAAATATACATGTTTTTGTCTTAATTTGTTAATTGGTTGTGTTTGAATAAAATTAAACATTAGTTATTACATTATAACAATGCAGATATTGCACTGATTAAATAAACATATATTTAATATATTCGGTAGCAAGTGGGGAGCGAAAGAGTCTAAATGAGAACGGAGTGTTTTAACACTAGGAACCTAGTTTCCTTTCACCTAGAAAGACAATAAAAAAAATCCCTCGAATAAGTGTCGAGCCCATAACCATCAAACTCGTAGTTAAGCCCTGTCCCAATATTTGGGAAATAATAAAAGTGAATATTTCACCTGTCTTTGCAATGGTTTCATTATAAGGTAACGTTTCGAAATGTAACAAGGTGCATGTTTTTGTATTTTGTTTAAAATTAGTAAAGGTTAATAAGCAAAATGTTTAAAAAAAGATTTTAGCTCCATCTGTACCACAGCATTTTAATGTGAAAAATAGTAGCAACGCCATCTATCTTAAGAACGGTGCACTAATTAAACATTTCTTATTGTAGTTACCTATGTGGCATAACAGGTGACGCTGTATTTTTTAATAAGTATATTACTTAAAAAGCTTATATGGAAAAAGGAAATAAAAATAGTATTATAATTAGCGATTATAAGCAGTTATCGATACAAAAGAAAAATTGTGTAATTCAATATAATTTGGAATTTAAAAATTTTATTGTTCCTTATTTTCCTCATATTTTTATTTACTTTCACGCCGTATCCCGCACACAGCACAGTAGGCAAAGGGAACCTAATGTTAAAACATACCGCTAATCTATTTAAATAAAATTATATTAATATAATAAAATGGCCTTTCTGTTCATGATCATATTTTCTACGCAGCATTGAACTACAGACACTGCTTTATGTTCAAAAACTTTACAATAGATGGCTCTCCATTTTAATAAAAAAACATCGTCCTTAAAAATCAATTTCATTTTTCAATGTCTATTTTAAAAAATATAAAAAAACTATTGTCTATAGTCTCTGATAAATATTTATTTTTCGTTGAATAATTAAATTAACTTGGTCTTTAACGCTTTTTTATCACTTGCGAAGTAGATGCAAGAACACGTCATCATAATTATTATCGTAGGCGTTTCCACGCTTTTTATCAGTATAAACATTTAGTTACAAACTGTAGTCGTTTATAAAAAAATGTGTCATTCGCGTCCCAATTCTTGTTTTGTTTTCATACAATATCTAATATAAACAATCTTAGGTATTAAATTATAATGTAATAAGTGGTAAAGTGAAGGTGTAGTGTACGAGCAGTTCACCGTTACCGCGACCTACTAAGGAACATACGGCATATCTCAGTATACACCGTAAGATCATCTAGCGCGAACGCGATGTTTTTCGAGAGTTTCTACATTAATTTTTCTATTATAAGCGCTTTGATCGTCGCTCTAATATTCGACTATGTGACCAAATTCTTTAGCTACTGGTACATCAGACATGTGCCATACAAAATATGCGTACCGTTTTTCGGCAGCGATTACCACCGGGTTTTGGGTGTCAGGAATACATCGGAAGAAGTGAACACGCTATGTTCCATCTACAAGGACAAATTTATAGGTTGCGTCAAAAGTAGAATACCAGATTTGATTTTAAAAGACGTAGATTCTATACAGAGGATTCTATCGACAGATTTTGCAAATTTTCATTGCCGAGGCACTGGCTTGGACCGATCCCAGGATGTTTGTATACGAAACAATTTGTTTTACGCGGAAGGTGAAAAATGGACTCTGCTGCGCGAGAAATTGGAGTTACTATTGAATAACATGAACTATGAAATTCAAGACAGTTTACATGACTGTTTGTCAGGAACCAATGGAGATACGAAAGTTCAACAGTTACTCTCGGGTATATTGGACGCTGTGTTTAAGAATTTACTTATCGATAATAAAATAGACAGCTCAGTGATGAGGGGCGTGAGGGAGACTATGCTGAAGCGGACCCTGTTTGGTAAACTTAAGAGCTATTTAAAGGATATATTTCCCTCGATTTATGTATTACTTGGATTAAGCGGCATATCCGGACAATACTTCGCCAAATTCGTTCAGGTCCTCGAAGATTCTAAGTTAATGAAGGATATTAAGAAGGCGGAATCGATATTTGAAGAAGAATCTCATAATAAAAATATTAGGAAGGAGTCAAATTTTAGTACGGTATGTTCATATGTAGGCTTGTTTGTAGAACAAGGGTACGTGCCATGTCATTATGTATTAACTGCGTTGTTGTATGAGCTTGCGAGAAATCCTGAAGTACAAGATAAAGCTAGAAAATGCGTAGATACTGCATGCGAAGACGACTATTTGGGTAACACTATTAAGGAAACCTTACGAATGTATCCCCCACATTCAATAATTACAAGGAAGTGCGTTAAAACTTATCAATTTCCTAAAAAGGATCTTGTTTTAGAGAAAAATATAACAATCACTGTACCTGTAGAAGCAATACAGAAGGATGAGACTAATTATAAAGAGGCGAGCGTATTCAACCCAAGCCGCTTTTTGGATGGTGACCGTTTATCAAATTCTTCGTTCCTGTCTTTCGGAGCCGGTCCCAGAAAATGTATAGGTAAGTGCTACATTATTTAAACAGCACTAAGTGAAACTTGAAAGGTGTGAGTACTAAAAGCTCATTTCATATTCTATTTGTTATTTAAACGAGTCCTCCTTTAAATATGAATGTAAGTATATACTTATAAATATAAAACCATTAGATAGATTATAAAATAAATAGATAACATTTCATAACTGACGATTTGTAAAGAGAAAATATTATATTGCAGCATATAATATATTATTACCTAAGTAAGTACTTTTTTGTGTTAATACACTCATGTTCCCAATGTTCCTTAATTTTCGCTTAATTTTTGAGACATTGTATTGTGTGTCGGAGCTTCCGTTTGTCTTATTATCAAAGCCATAAAAAGAAATTCAAACTTCTGAATGAAAATGAACCCACAATCATTTTACACCGAAAATGTTTTTATATTTGGGTGTGCCCAAATATGGCAAATATATTCGTAGGCACAATAGGCCTACATACACACATATTCATATATCTCATGATTGTTTGATTGAATGAAAACATAAACCACAGAACCTTACAATGCCTATGGTGTTAATTATTGAGGACAATAGTCATTGGTCAATTATTATTACTTTCAAATTATCATATGTGTCATTAATTACTTTAATTAATGAATGATACCACAAACTACCATTGACAATTTGATATTTTCATTCGTCGCATATGAAAATGTTTTAACCGACTTCACACTACAACGGTAAACTACACTAATCAGGTCACTAGTGGCTCAGGGGCATCAGCAGCACTGTAAACGCGTCAGGTCGTGGTTTCGATTCCAAGTCGAGGAAATGTTTCATTTAATATTTACATATTTTGCGATTTTGCCTTAATAAGTAATTAAAATATTAATAAATAATAATTTATTCCCTCAAGTGGGAATCGAAACGACGACCCTTACGTTACTGTCACAAGCTTGTGCCTCCGACGGCCTTGATTATTTATTATAACTGTACAATAATGTTTCAATTTGACCCATTCTTTACAAATGCAACTGAAGATTTCGTACAAAAATAAAAATGAGACGACCTCGTGACACTTTCGCTATAATAAATAATAAATTAAATACAATTATTATCTATTATTGAATTTGAAAGTTAATCTGTAACTTTATTACAAATTTATTGAAATGTTTTTGTCATATCTTATAGTCTACCAAAGTTTAACTAGCATTAAGAAAGTTAGCATTTGTAATATATTCATACTCGTAGCTATCGATATATAGTAGCTATGTTTAACTAGCATTGAATCAGCTCTATAAACTTCTAGACTTAACTCAAAAACTGTCACAAAACTTCTAACTCAAAAATAACGAAAAAATGACCTTTGGAAATTAAAATAGTATCCCTACTTTAAAATGGACGGAATTCTTCTTGACAAATATCACGCCATTATTGAAATATTTCACAAGACAATATGCGAAATTGTATATTCGATTCTCACTCGAGGAAATGGAAATATTTAATATTTTAATTTCTAATCTATCTTTCTTTCTATGGTGTCGAGGCAAAGCGCGGCGTTGAATTTCGCTACTCAACGGTTGCACCACGTTGGCATTGGCACCAATTATTTCTATAATATACCACTTGGTCGACCTCACAACCTGTGGCGACCAACCAACAAAATGTGGCCTTGAGTTCCGCCATACAATGACAAAATAATATAATTAAATATGTGTATATTAAAACTATTAATTTACAGGTGAACAACTGGCTCTTCATATCATGAGGGACGTGGCTGCAGCAATCCTGAAGAAGTTTCAAATAGAACCTTGTAATAACAAACTGAACATAAAAATAACTGATTACAATTTAAAAAGATTCGTCGACGGCGACCTAAAATTAAAATTTAGACCTATATCCTAATAAGTGTAGGTACGAGTATATTATTTCCTGGCAAGATTTTTGTGACGTTGTTTTGAAATTTAAGTATTCGATCGGAAGGAGTGGGTACGATTACCATGATAAATATAGTTTGGCCTAGTTTAAAGTAGTGGTAAGTTCCTTAAATTTTTGGGAATCATTCTACATTTATATTACAAATGGTGATTTTTACCAGAAATCTATATTAACAGTTTTTGTAAGGTTTTTGTCGATAATTTCGTGATCTGCAATTTTGGTCTTATATATTTTCTTATGAATTTAGCAGTCAGTTTACAAGAAACATAAAATGACGGAACATTTTGACACATAACCGGGCAGAGGTAACCTGGGAACCTAGTGTTAAGACACTCCGTTCTTGTTTCACGTTCACTTCCGTTCTCATTTTCTAATTCTCGAGGCATTGCATATTGTGTGGTACTGCACACAACATGGAATACCGCCACTCTTTGTTACGTTACCAGAGCATGGAAATGCAAATATTAAATATTTCATGCCCCCAAGTGGGAATTGAACTCACAACTGTCGCTTTTACCGTTACACACTCTTCTTCTAGTTCTTGCTTCTATATGTTCTCTTTATTTATTTTGCATGATACGATAATTATTATATTATGTATATATTATTCTTTTACTAAGAGACTGATCTTTTTTTAATTTATACTTTATTATTTTCATAAGCAGACCTTTATAATATGATAAAATATTATTTAAATAAAATACGTTAAGTTAAAAATGTAAAATATAAAGGACGGAGTGACTTAAGTCTGATTCATTCAAACTATTAACATAATAAAAATAATAATAATGTCACACAATAATAATAACATCCTTGGTTGGTAGTTATAATAGGTATGTAATTATATTGCAAATGTGTGTAATTATTACATATCATTATTATTGATTGCCAATATGACGCAGTAGGGCAGTGTCTAATTTAAAAGTCATGGATGTGGGTTCTATCCCTAATTGGTGTAATAATAAGTAAAGTAAATTTGTCTATATTTCCGGCGGAAACCGTAGAAGCTTGACAATAGCGGCGATATAGCAATAGAGATAAGTCACTCCGTTCTCTTTCTTTGGTCTTTTAAAGAAGAGTTTTAATTATTGAATTTTGTATCTATATTGTGTATCAATTTTTCTTATTAAATTCTTATTATTTTAGAAATTTGGTTACATCTTATTTTGCTTTTTGTATTTTGCTTGTTTACAAAATGCAAAGCAATTGATCTATTTTTAGTTGTTAGATATAAAATAGGTAAATTATAAAACGGTATGTAGTTAGTAAATATAAAGAAATTATAAAGAAATAATGATTTTGTTTTATTTGTAAATATTTGTTTATTTTAAATTCTAAAAATATAACAGAACTTTAGCATATAGCCATCTGATATATTAAAGAGATTAAGAAATTAATTTAGGTAATAATAAAATATATTTTTTATAATTACGATGAAAAATCCTTTTTAGTTATAGTAAATATTATAATAAAACATAATATATAATAATACACCTTTCACGATTCCTAATAATAGTATCTAGGTTGCATAAACAAATGACATGCAATAATTATTAAGTTATTCGTAGATCTCAAGCGATGTCGCATATACATACATACTTGGAAACAAGATTTACAATTATTTTCAAAATATTTTAATATTAAAACATCGTTAATAGATAAAATTTTTGGAGTGGATATATGTATATACACGGGTTATTAAAATAGGATTCCCAAAACGAATTGTTTAGTTATATAAGCCATATGTCATTTCTTTTCATAAAATGTTCAAGAATTATTAATATTTTCGTGACACGAATAGTATAGAGGAATTTCAACATATGAATTACAAAAAAAAGTATATAAATATGCGACTGTGAAATAAAAAAGTAAATAAAACCGAACATAACGCTCAGACTGCAACGAAATAATAAAATCCATGCCTTTGGAACACATAAAAAATCTATTGATTTTCAATACGAGGGACATCGGACACCATATAGGAACATATAAACATACATACATACATACGCTAAAGGGGAATATGGAGACCGTCAACGATCCAAATGCAATAGGCTTACCATAATTTGTTGAAAACCCCGGAAAGATATTGGATAAGGATAAGGATAAAAACGAACAGGATTGAGAATTTGTATCTTTATCCTTTGGCTTCGTGATAAATATTACTTACAGTTACTGAACGGATTTTACGAATATGAATATATCGGATAGATTTTTTTTACCTAAAACGGCCCACCTTTTATTTTAACTGTAATAATATCTCGTAAAGAAAAATGTTTGGCGAATGAATCCGGTTTAAAAACAGTTCCAAATACCGTTATCAGAATCTATTATCACGTAAATATACCTAAAATAGCATTTTTAGTAATAGCACTTACCGGCTTTCTAACAGTAATTTTATTAGCTATATTATACAAAATAACAACTTCAAGCTTAAAAAGTGAATTTATTGTAACTAATAGCGTTTTTAACTAAAATTTATAGAACTAACTGGGATAAAAGTTTTAAACAATTAACTTATTACTTTAAGTTCACACTAAATTTAGTACAATTAGTAAAATAATATTGCCAAATTTTCTTGCAATGATTGTGAGCTCGATTCCAGTGGAGAATGTTTTTTTTTGTTTAAGAAGAGAACCTTTTCGTGGCGCCTTACGACTATCATACATAACATAAAATATTACTCTTAAATATTTAAAATTAAGTCCCTTTAAATTCCTTAATTATGGAGTTCCCAATCAAAAAACAAGTAGGTACGTCCTGATTTATTACGCTCTCCGTAGCCCACTTCCGACGTTGTTAGATCTGTGACGGATGACAGGTAGCGGGTACGTTTTTATAAGTGAATATGGTGCTTGTATAATAGAACTATACGTACATACTGTTTATTATTTTAAAGTTTTTTTCCAACTAACTTTTAAGTATATAATGTTTTATATAAAGAGAAATTATTTACTTGAAATACCAATCTGGTCTCTTGGAATTTCATATTTTTTTGATATTAGAAAGGTTAACGACCAGGTGACCAGATAAACTGACCCAGATAAAGTATATATTTTTGTGACGGACTCAAATATATTTTGTAGTTTCACATTGTATCCCGCATATAAGGTTAAGGGAATCTGGGAACCTAGTGTTAAGACAGTCCGCTCTCATTAAAACTCTTCCTTGTTTTCTCTGAAGCTATAAAATCTCAAGCATTAAGGAAATGTATTATACATGACTTTTAGGTAAATTGCGCTTCCGTCACACTAAATAATTCCGAACGCGCGTAAGATAATAAAAGTTTCAAGACGACGAATTGGCGCGGTGGTGCTCGAGCCTAATCAAATATTTTTATGATCGACGCCTTTTTACGAGGAGCTTGCTTGTTGAGAGGTAAGTGGTGTGTGACCTAAGGTGCGAGCTGTGCTGTTACTTTGTAGCCGACAGTGTTTTGATTTATTTAGACAATAAATAACAAATGAATTAAAAGCTTTAAAAAATGCCCAATATAAAGAAGTATAAAAAGTAAACAAACAACTAGAAAAGTTATGATAATTTTCAAAAAGCTCAATACTCTCGATTAAGTCACCTTTCAAACAAAAAAGCTAATCAAATAAATACGTCAAACTTATATACTAAAATATTGTATAAATCTCTAATATAATAACTATAATATTTAGCATTTAAATAGGTACTAGTAAAATATGGCGAATGGGTTTTTTCATGTCTTTAATTCAAGCTATCCTAAAAACTTTTATTTATTTAACTTCGAAAATAAATAATAATAAAATTAGGTTATAGGCATATTAGGCATATTAGTTTATATAGGTTATTAGGCATATTTTTCTATTTTTGCTTAATCGCTTATGCTAGTGAATTCCACTACGCCATATGAAAGTATTATTCAGTGTGACTGCTCATTTGTGTACATAATTTAGTAAAGATATAAAGTAGATATGTTTCCGCTTTAAATAAAAAAATACTTTATTTACTTTCTAGCATATTCATAGTAAATATTTGTTATTGTTAACATTTTGATTGAAATAAATTATATTGAAATAGGAAATGTATTAAAGATAATATGATATGATTTTCAACAGTAAGCGCGATGGATAATCCATACCTATATTATAAATTCGAAAGTAGCTCTGTCTGTTTGTCTGTCTGTCTTTTACGCAACCAGGGCCAAACCGCTAATTTAATTGTGATAAAATACTCATATAGAGATACTTGATGGTCTCGGGATGAACATAGGATACTTTTTTTCTCATATTTGTCATATTTTCATATATAGCAATATATTAAAATACTTATTAATTTGACATGCTATTTATTCCGCCATGTTTATAACAACCGCCATTGCTAAGCAAAGATTTGCAAAGTTTGTTGTTAGAAAACGTCACCCAAAATAAGTTTGCTTAACGCATACATGGCGCGCGCCGACTCAACCTTATGAGACACAAAAACAATATTCTCCAAAAATATTGTCCCTTAAATATTGTTTAAAAAAGTCCGCGTTGATATATACTATAGATATAGATTTGTATACATTAACAAAAATTAGATGATTTCTATAATTTGATATTCATCCTTATGAAAATAAATATAATAGTCACTTTTAGCATTTCATCTAGATGGAAATTATACGTAAGATGGTTTACTGTATAACAATTTAATAAATAATTAAGGAGATGTCAGTGATTCGGAATGACCTAGCCTACGAGTGGTAGGTATAGTATGACCGACGCGAACGGGCAGATGACTTTGATGGTTTTGTAAATTTTTATATATTTTCGAATTACTGTTAATTTTTATTTAATTATTTGCTGCTTATTACTACTACTACTTATTAATTTATCTCAGTTCGGTTATCTATACCGATGTTATACACTTAAAATATCGTAATTTTAATCATTTGGGATTTTATTTAATATTGTTCGCAAAAATTATTAATTATTTAATATAGAAAAATGTTTAGTACGCGCGCACGGCAAACTTTAGGTACTTTTTCTAATATTAAGAATTTCCTTTAGTTACTTTTACTTCTTTTGTTTGTTCATTTCGGTTACTCAGATATTTTATCTAATAATAAATCTCCACTTATTATTCTTTTTTAACTTATTTTAATTATTTAGGCTTATATTTTCTTACAAATTCTATTGAAAACCGAAAATAATTTCATAAATATATTTAATAAATAATCGTATAGTTCAAGCGGGCGTAGCCGCATCCGGGCCCACTAGTAATTTAAAAAAAAAGATCCCTCCACTCTCTCTCTCTCTCACTACGCAATCCCACAAGGATTCGGCAAAATGGCGAACGGAAGTGTCTTGTTGAGTCTTCCTTAATAACTGGCAGGATAAGCAGGGATAACCTAGTCCGCTGTCCCATAACTCCAGTCCTCTGACTGGACCTGAGGCTAGTCTCGACACTTTTTCCGCCGACTTCTAAAGGCATATTGAGTTAAGTTGTGGAACTCAACTCAAGCTAAGAAATTAAACCATGAAATATATCACTTCAATGTATTGATAAAATATACATATATGTACAAACAAATTGATAAATTCAACTCGATTTCACAATACAAATAACAATCTACGGTAAAGCATTCCGCACTACGATCAGATAAAAATAGAGCAAACAAAAGCAAATAAGAGAGACACTCAGCTCTGTTTACTTACGATCCGCCGCCGCTCGCAGGTGTCACGTATTCGTATATGGTTTTGTTATCATTTCCTGTTCTGGTATGAACTTTAATTTAAACTGGTTATTTAAATATTTTTAGTTCACCAAATTCTTTATCTATACTTCTATAGTATGTATGCTATGCTAAAGTATTTGTTTGGTTAAACGCACTAATCTCGGGAATTGCGAGTCTGAATTGAACAAACGCTTGTGTTACGTAGTTAATTTATGTAGGAAAGCTGTACTTATGGTCATTATTATCTGTGGACTTTAGAAAATATCATAATTTAAAAAATAGCGAAAGAGAGAGAGAATGTAAATATTAAATATGTAATTTCTTAAAGTGGGAATCGAAACCCAACCTGTCGCGTTTACAGTCGCACGCTAGTTCTCCTGCGCCACGAAGACGGCTTAAAAATTATACAATAATATTAAATTTTATTATGCGATATTATTAAAATTATTGCCATTAGTAATTATTACAGTAAGTTTTAGATAACTTCTCTATTTAGAAATTAAACATAATTGATGCGCCATTCTGTTATCGTTTGGACCGTCGCCAAGCACTGGGTCATATTGGCAACGTTGCTACCAAGATAGATGTGCTGTCTTCTCTGCCCAATATGTATTTTACACGTTTTGTTGCTTCAAATTTACACACCTTTGTTAGTTTAAGCTAAAGTATATGTAAATATTATATAAATTGAACTTATAACTGTCGTGTTTCCAGTCAGATTATGTTCCACTGCGCTTCGACGGTCTCGTCTTAATTTTCAATGACCTTTATCCAATTATCCTTTATAATATATCACCATATTTCCAAATGTCGAAAGCTTAAATGTTTATAGACAGCAAAATCAAGTCTATCTTCACTAACTTATGTTCAAACTAGCTAAAAGTTTTAGATTTATGAGTCTACTAAGAGCGTTCGACCAACAATCTATTATTCAGAGGTTTCCTATACGGAAACTATTAAATCTGTATTGCACGAGATGCTTTATGAATCGTGCTAAGTACGGTGTTTTTTTTTCTTTCTTATTTAAAATTAAATTTATTTAAATCAAATCAATACAGCTACACGCTGTATTCGGTATACACTAGGGTAGGCAGAGGGAACCTACTATTAAGACACTCCGTTCCGCACTTTCCACAGAATTTTAGTCTCGTCTGATACAAGTATTGGTATATTAATAAAAAATATATTTATTTTTGTACATTTTAAATATATCCAATAAATGAAGATATTTTAAAATATAATCTAGTTAAGTATATTTTGTTATGTTCAAATATATTTGTAAACTCTCGTCACAATCTTTTGACCAGCGACTTTTAAGTTATTGCAAAGATAGTATTACTCTTTATAAGTAATAGGCGGTAGCGATAAATACAACACATTTTATCTCTATTTCTTTTGTAGCATTTTTTAACCCTTTAGGAATAAAGCGTGAAGGTAAATTGAAAATAATCTCTATTCTAAAATCCAGAGAAAACCCTTTTCCACCTATATGAGAAGCCACAGTATCGCTCGCAGTACCACTAGGAAAAGGCACGCATTTTGCACAACATCGTCGACTTCAGGGCGCCCCGGTCTTTCCCTTAGGACACTCTCATAGCATCGATTACATGCTAGAAGACCACCATGACCTTATATCCTGTAGAGCAAGAGGAACTGGAGAGTGCAGATCACCATCTCTTTCTCCCTCGAGCACCCGCTCCGAGGCCTCCTTTGATGACAGATTCAGGGAAGAACACTGCTGCAGATCAGGTCCTCTCACGAACCACCATTGCCCCACACCACCACACTTGATAGTGAAAGGTCTCTACCCTTAACCATCACCAAGGCATCGCGTAATGAGGCCCAAGCAAGGCATTACAAAATAATAAATAAGCAACTTGTATCTCAACCATCGATAAAATTGCCGTCTATATTTTTTTATGTTTTTTATATTTTCTTAAATATGTAAAAATTATAAATTAATATTTTAAAGAGTTGTTCTTAAATGAATCTACAATTGTCGTTGCAGATTTTTTATTGTACAGAGTTTCAGTACATTGCTTGTGAATTAAACACCATTTAATCATGGATTTCATTGAAAATGCACAGCTAGTGAAGTCAAGATCCGGTACTTTGCATCATTGGAACGTTTTATAATTACGTATTGAATTTTATATTACAGCTGTCGAGTTCTGTTAGTAATTACATTTTATACGCTTCTTTTTTATTTGCACTAAAAATAATAAGTGAAATACCATTCTTTTCAAATATATATAGTGGTTGTTGGAGTTTCAGAGGAATACGCCAAGTATATATTATTTAAAACCATTCAAAAATAAAGAACGGAGTGACTGTAGGTAGGTATGTCTATGGAAAATGTTGAATATATGCGTTGTCTATAGAAAGTCAAATGAAGAGATAGATAAATAAAGATATACTATTGAGGAATTAACTTAACTTTCATGATTACAGCATTTATGTGCAGTTTCAATACTATCTTCTCGCCAATAGAGGTAATAACGGGACTAGAGTACAATTGTCGACTATCCCAGTCCCAGAAATGTGTTTGTATTTTGTTTTACCAATATCTTTGTTATTGTTATCTTTATGGTTCCGTTACTGGTACCTCAAAAGGATTACTTTATTTTCTGTTTGTCCATCTGTCAACACCATTTATCTCGAGATTGCATGGAGGTATCAAGCTGAAATGAATATCAAATATCCAAGTCTACAACCGCTTGCAGCATTTATATTTTTTGTATTTATTTTATACTTTTCTATTATAAAAGCTTCCTTATAATTCCTTATAAAATCTTCTTTATAAAAGCTTCCTTATAATTCTTTCCTCCTAGCTAAAAAAAATATATTACCAATATAATCCTTAGAACATTACAATATAACCGTTCAATTAAATCACAGTATCGAAACATTTTATCGGTTAAGATAGCTTTGTTCAGTATCGCCAGAGTAGCTTAGGGATTGTGAATACAAATTGGTTTAGTTTCAAAACTACTGCATGTTCCGCTGTTCTCTACATTATGGTACTTTTAGTGTAGTTTAAACTATTGATTGCATTCGGAACAAAAGTGGCTCGTTCAATATATTTATATGGTTGAATATTTTTCTACTAGAATTACTTTACTTATTCGATCCTTTCTTTCATTTTTTCTTTTACGAGTATTTCATATAGACATTCGGAGGAATTGAGACATAAAAAATAGAGAATCGAACTCATTATTATTATACAAAACCTTAATTAACTGTGTGTATTCATCGATCACAATTACATTAAAAAAATCCTATACAAAATTTATTAACAGAAAACGTTGAACTTGTACCTGTAGCCACATTAGTACAAAACGCTGTTCCTCACAACAATTGGTCGACCGCAGCCTATAATTTACGAGTTATTAATGTACATAGTTTATAACTTATGTGAGTTTCAACACTGAAAGTTAATGTTGAATCGTAGTTAAGGGTTTCGACTTACAAAGTAATAGCATCTTCTACAGTTACTTAAGTAAGATTAATTTTGTTGGTGTATTAACAAACATGTTTTTTTTTTCTTTTTTGTAATTACAAAAATAAATTAAATCAACTTCACGCTGTATCCTGCACACAGCAGGGTAGGCAGAGGGTTAAGACATTCCGTTCCCCACTTTTTTGCCAATTCTTGAGGCTTTGCGTGTTGAGTGTTATATTCATCACGATATTTATATTCATCACAAAAATAAACATGTCTGTAAACTTAATGGGTGTGGGTTAGATCCCCTTTCGGAAGATTAAATTATATTCATTTTCTTGATTCAGTGAAGGCAAAGCGCAGCGTTATCGATTCGTATTCAGAAGAGAACGGTATATGGACTCCAGGTCCACCTGATGATAAAAAAATTGTACCTATGAATCGTAAGTGGAAATCGATAATTTAAAGTTTAATGGAGAATAGTTTATAAGATTAACTGTTATTAATGCTAAGATTCAACATCAACCAAAATTTGGGGCAAGCAAGAAGTCAATGTTATTTCATTATTTGAATTCATACTTAAATATAAGTAAAAGTAAAATGTGACTTCAGACTGTTGTATTGAAACGTAAAAATGTCCGTTAGACCGTCCATTACGCAAAAATTGGTCAAAATAAAGATCAAAAGAAGTATATCCGATGTGACATTTGGATTGACAGGCCCATAGAAGCATTTTGAAAAATATTTTTAGAACTCTGTTGGTATGTAGTAAGTTGATATTATTTGAACAATAGATCCAATTCTATTGAAACTTAGGAACGCATACAAAAATACAAAGGTATTGTTTCAATTCATTCATTTATTATAAAAAATATTTTCTTACGTACAAAAGTAACAAAACCCGTAACGAATAACAAGAAAAGATATTCTAGCATTAACACGTTAAATAATATTCGAAGTTCTATTTTGTAAAATCTTCGAAAATCTTAGCTGTATAGAAAAGTACTTGAAGATATAAATATATACATACATAAAAGAATATTACTTAAATATGTTAATTATACAGAGAATATTCTTAATATATTACTATTATCATAGATTAGGAGATCAGTGCTTGCCATGGTGGAAGCCCCAGTCTTTGTGGTCATGATGGCCGCCCTTCTTTCCATGGTCGTGGTGACCGTGGTGATGTTCTTCATGTCCATGGTGACCCTTGTGGCCGTGATGGTCCTCATCGAAGTGATGTTT
The DNA here is from genome assembly GCA_013403645.1 of Heliconius nattereri. Lineage (NCBI taxonomy): Eukaryota > Metazoa > Arthropoda > Insecta > Lepidoptera > Nymphalidae > Heliconius > Heliconius nattereri. The sequence continues at coordinate 8,675,876 of JAAIXI010000248.1, read as the reverse complement.
ATCATGGTGACCGTGTTTACCATGATGATGATCATGATGACCGCTTTCGTGATGTCCACCCTTTTTGTGATCTCCTCCATGTTTCTCGTGATGTCCGTGATGATGTCCGTGCTTGTGGTGTTTGCCTTCATGATGATGGTCATCGTAGAAGTGATGGTCCTTGTGGAAGTGGTCCTTATGGTACTTCTTGTGGAAACCGTCGGTCTTCTCTCCTTTGTCGTGATGTTTATGATGTCCGTGCTTGTCACCCTTATGATGATGACCATGTTCATGATGATGACCGTGATGGTCGTGTTCATCCCAGTGCTTCTTATGGCCGCCACCATGCTCATGATGATGGCCTTCATGATGATGCTTTCCGTGGTCACCATGTTCACCCTTGTGGTGATGATGATGTCCCTTGTGTCCCTTATGTTCGTGACCACCGTGTTCATGGTGATGATGAGCATGGTGCTCCTTGCCACCACCTTCTTCATGCTTACTGGACTTTCCACTTGCAGCCGCTACGAGATCTTTCTCATCTTCCCCTAACTCCCTAGCGTACACTGCCACAAGGCACAGCAAACCAAATGCCAGAACCAACTTCATGTTGATTGCTGTTGCTTCTATGCCTTGATAGTGTATCATTGGGTCTTTTATAGTCGATAAGTTTAGATGAAGAAAGCGTTTAGTAATATTCGCGCAACATTCAGGGACAAGTTCTGGGCGCTGGACCGTTACGCGCGTCCATTTTTCAATAGTATTTTTGTTCTGCAGTTAATTTTATTAATGTGTCTGACAATTAATTAGTTTATTATAATAATTCTTAGTACAGTATTACAGATGTGATATTAAACTTTATACTATAATAATATCATTTTTGTAAAACGTTGACGTAATATTTGCATAAATTTTAAAATAAGCTATTAAAACGACATGTAAAATATTCAGTGGATTTCAAAAGGCCAGTAAATATTTTTATACAGGAGACGCTTACAGGCACTTTTGTGAACAAACATTTGGTGAACTCTACATATTTTGTTGTTTAATATTAAACACATATTACAATTATTTATATAAAATTTAAAGTAAGTTATATATCATTTTTTGTATATTTTTAAAAAAAAATTGTCAAAAATTAAACAATACTTTTATTTTGAAAAGTTTAAAAATTTCAAATATCCATTGATACTTTGAACAATGTTAGGCACGTATTCGCACTATTCTATGACGTCAAAGGCTATTTGCACAATACCGCGCGTTCGGGGCAAAAAATATTTTTAGCCCATTTCATTTTTGGCTCTACATAAAAGAACAGTCGCATCGTCCTGTCGAAATTTAATCAAAACAACAATAGGGGTTTTCCGTGCCCAACCTGTCTTGTTCTGGGAGGCTAAAAATAGAGTAAAGGACGTGGCGTGTTCAGAGCAAGCGAAGTAATTAAAAATGTTTTTTAAATTGTTAAATAAAATGTGAAGCAGAATTTTTAAATGTGTAAATTTAGTTTTTTAGCTGACAAATATTTAAAACTTGATTTACACGCTATATCCCACATCTAGATAGGTAGACAGAGGGAACATGTGTCTTGGCTATATTCCCCACTTTCTGCCAAATTTTCCTGACAATGTGTTTTTCACTTAGCGCACCGCTTATTTAATAGCAATAGTTAAAAGAGATAAGTGCATTTTCACACTAAGGCCCGTATTTATATACATACATGTATGTATTTATATAAATTGTTTTCAAATTTGAGATCAATCTTGAGATGCCGTTTTCATTCATAGAATATTAAAACGGCATCAACATTGATCCCTAAAAACATGTGAAAATGAGGGAAACACGAAGTGCCCTTAAAAAAAGTTCCTAAGCCTGGGCTTAGTTTAAGCCCAAAAATACTTATAAGTTATTACATGAATTATAATAGCATTGTTTATAATTAACTTGAACGTAATTAGAACAAAACGTATTTGAATTTCGAATAGTCAGAGAAAAAATAAATAATGATAAAGTTAATTATAGCACTGCATTATTTACGTATGTGGAAGTTGATGATATTTTTATAGTATACACCAACAAACATATAAGTTGTAGTGAAATATGTGAAACCGTCGTGGCCCGGGGACACAAGTGCGTGACTGCTAACGCGACGGTCGTGACTTCGATATAAATATTTATTTAAATTTATATTTTCATTTCTGACTCTGATGTCGAGGCAAAGCGCGGCGTTGAGTTTCGCCCCTTAACACGTAATGCCTTATAAATCGTCGGCAAGTGAGGAACGGAAGTGACTAAATGGAAATGGAGCGTTTTAACAGTAGTTTCCCAGATTCCTGTCTACTCTACATACTAAAAAAAATATGTATTATTAGTTAAAATAAGCCAATTGTACGAAGCATTTATTAAATAACTAGCGGTCCGCCCGCGGCTTCGCCTTCGTAAACTACGTTATTATTAATTTCTGTCTCCATGAGTACCTACGTCTTAGGAGTAGGAGGGAAAACAACCCCTTAAGAGTCGAATATTACAAATTCCCATCTTAACGAGCACCTACGTCTTATAAGTAACTCCTATGCAAAATTTCCGATTCTTAGCATATGTAGTTTCTGAAATTTCGTGATGAGTGAGTGACCTTTCGGTTTTATATATATAGATAAAATAAATTTAAGTTTGCTTTGCTTAGGTAAACTGGTGTCTGCAATATATTTCGTATTTGTCGTTATAATTTCTTTAAATATTTAATTTCCTCGAGTGGAAATCGAAGCTACGATATGTCGCGTTTACAGTCACACACTTGTGCTGCTTCGCACATCTGATTAACAGACTCTTAGTAATCACTATAAGAACTAAACAATAAACAAAATATAAAATTACAGTTCATCTAGACATATTCACCGTATTTACTATCTGTTGTCTTTAGCGGTCATCGTTTAACGAGTACCGTTTATACTCACAGACCACCTTTCGTGCACTTCTCAGTTTAATTTTGTGTAAATTGTGTGCTTATGGCAGAGGCTCAAAACATTTTTCCTGCTTATGATAAAATTAAAATATTTACTTAATGTATTCTATATAATTTTAAATACTTGAAAAAAGGAGACGATTTAAGTTCTTCTTGAGGAATAGCGTTTTAAGGTAAATAATGGAGAGGAAGATAGGCCTCTTGCCTTTTCTTTGGAAGAGCTTCGAGTTATGACAAAGTAATATTGTCGAGTTTCAGTTATTTAAATAAACTTCTGATGGCAAATATCTTATTAGCATTAAATAATACTTATGTGTTGGTAATATACTTATGTGTTGGTAATATAAAAAGATTTTGGGTTATTCACGATCGTAATGATTAAACGTTTTAATTACTAGACACATCACAAGCCAAAGCATTATTTATTAAGCAATATTTTTTAAGTTAAAAAAGGTTTTTTCCCACTGATATCTTGTTATTTGTATGTAATTTCTCTTTAACTTGTATTTGGTATTGACGAAAGTTAACAGTATCTTTGATATGTCTATTAAGAATGTGTTACTGTAGTTAAGTACACCTAGTGACCTAGTAACAAATCTTTTTTAATATGGTACCTACTTTGTAAAAATTGTTTAATTTTTATTATCATATGAACATCTCTCAAAGAATCTTTTTTGTTATACGTTAGTTTGAAGCAGTAGACAATTTAAGATTATTTACTTAAAAACTAGTTTATTTGTAAGATCTGCTTAGACGGCTTAATGGAGTTACCAAAGAAGTTAAGAATCTAGGCTTCAAAAATTGGAAGGAAGCGGCAGTTTAAAGCTATTAAGCAGCAGCAACAGAGCATTAGAGAGGGATGGAGCGTTAGAGGAGGTAAGGGCCCAAAGAGGGCTGTATGGTCATTGATGATATTTGTAAGTATTACAAAGTAACATGAGCGATAAAATATTGTGTTTTTCGACAGTATTGTATTTTGAGTTTAATTAACATTTTGAGTGTAGTTTTAACTTTGCTTCTTCTATTTTAGACAGATATACAGAAAAGATATTAGCAGAGGCACTTCCTACCTCTTTAGAAATCTGTGTGCTGACTAAATTTACCACTGCATTTTGCTTATCATTGCTCTAAAAATAAAATTTTTTTGTGATTTAAATAGCAAAAAGAGGTTTCTGAGTAACAATAACAGAATATTAATAAATTATAATTATCAAAAAAGATTAAGATTGAGAGAGAACAACTCCATACACACCCATTAAATACAAGATTTATAATAGTCTTTTCACCTTTAAGATCGTAGCAAATCTTATATAAGCACTAACCAACGATTTTCACTTAGCTATAAAATGTCAGCACTTTTACTGAAACGTGTATTTCAGAGACATTTGGTGAAATTGTTTGACAACCACGTACGATGTTAGCGCGTTTCTATCCAAGTTTTCTTACTTTAAATTTAGACGTTTATTCCGATAATGCGGTAAAAATGTTGTGATCTCGACAAATAGTTGTAAAACTACTCTAACAATATTTTTTATTTGAAACTTCACGCTGTATCCCGCATATAGCAGGAAAGGTAGAGGACATCAGTGTTAAAACACTCTGGTCCCCAATGTCTATCCAATTTTCGTTATACAGCGATGTGATTGATGGACCTGAACGCTGCACTTTGTCTTGTTACCAAAGCACAGCTTTGAGTTCCGCCACACAACACATAATACCTCAAGAATTCGGGGGGAATGAAGGAAAGGTAAAAGAAAGAAAGGGAACATATGTTTCTTAATGGAGAACGGAGTGTCGTAAAACTAGGTTCCTAGGCTATCTCTGCTTATAATATTATGTGGGGGATACAATGTGAAGCCAAAAATAATACTGTTCTATCGAACCCACGACCACATATTCACACACTGCACCATTATGCCACGATGGCCAGATTAATAGAAAACTGATGGACAAAAACACTTTATGTTCCTATAGACAACTCTAAGCGCCAATACTATTTTACTCACGCCAAATTGAACCCAGAACAGGAGAATGGTTTAGACATACAATAAAGTATAAATAAAAAGGAAAATTTAATGTAAAAAGTTTTTGCGTTTTCTTGATACGGACCCGTTTCTTCCACGCCATATAACTTTTATAGAAAGTGACGTCCCCAATGCATAGTTTTGCAACCGATGTGGAATTAAACTTTTAAGTTGGGGGCTTGAGCTGAATAAACAAAACGTACTAAATTTATTATTGTAATACCTACCTATTATTATTATTATTCACGTAAATTATTTATTTTTTATTAATTTTCAAGCATTTCGGTTGCAATTTTGTGTTATGAAACTATTTTCTTTATTTTACACATTTTATTTATAGATTTCTTTTAGCTTCAAGTCGTATCCCGCACACCTCGGGTTGCGGGGTAGGCAGAAGAAACCTAGTATTAAAACACTAATATTTTCTATTTATTTTCCTTTGCACTTCTTATTATAAAAATACCCATATTTATCTTTACTATTAAAATAGAAGTAAAAACAAAGTTTGCCACTTATTATTCATTGAGAGCGTCTTACACAACTTTTCCATCTACAATTTTCCGAAGTTTAACAGGTAGATTCTTTATGAGCTTTTAACTTTTCACCCATCGAAAGTGAGAATTAATAAGTTTTGGCCCATTTTGATGAACAAGATATGTGACTTTTAAGTTAAGTATCTATATTTAGTTTCAGGCGCGTTTTATTTCACTAGCGACACTAAAAAAGATAAATATTATAAATTGGCAACCAATATAAAATCATAAGATATCCTTTGGCGTGTCTATTTTTAAGTTTCTGTACCTCAAAAGGTAAAAACGGGACTCTTATAGGATCACTTTCTTGTCCATCTGTCCCTTTGTCTAGACTATTTATCTCGAGATGGAGTGGAAGTATCGAGCTGAAATTAATATCACATATTTATGGTGTCTAAAAGCAAGGTTCAATGATACCAGGTTCTACAGTTAAAGAAATTTGGAACAATCTCAATTTGTCTCAACTCAATCTCAATCTCAACTTATAGTACAAATAAAGTTAAAAATCCGAAAAGTGCAAATTTATAGGTGTGTCCTGAATTTTTACATTTGAGGCCATTTGTGGCCCAGTGACATAGTCAAGCCACGTCAAGACACGCAAGCAAGCGTTAACACGCTTCGTCGTGTAGTCGTCCTTTTTTAATAGATATTGTAATTTCCTTCAATATGAACCTTGAACATACCACACAGTGAGAATCGAACCCACATCCTTGGCCGGTTTTATTATAACTTATTGTAACCAGCTCAACCAACTATTATTTAGTAAACACTATATAACTTATAATAAATCTAATAAAAAATAAATTCATATACTTTTTGCATCCATCATATTATAAGCAAGACCGAGCAAATATGATTTTTTAATAAAATGACAAACTCTTTGAGAGACCGCTTTATTAGGTTACGCCGGGTAATGAAAATAAAAGCAACAGGCGGTACGGCAGAGTCGTATCTCGTGTCGCAGTTACTCGGAAATAGAACCTTGTCGCGTTAAGCATTTAAGTTACTGGAGATTTTAATGACATTTTAAAGATGTAACATAAAAATCTATTAGTTGATAAGTATAATGATAATATTAAAATGTTTTTTATTTTTATTAATTTATATTTAAAAGGTGGGGAACGAAGTCTCTTAACACTGGGTGGCAGAGGGGGTCTACCTACCCTAATATATGACGAAACAATATTAAACTTGATTTTTAGATCTATGGCACAAGTAGGTATACGATGTTGTATTTTATAGTTTTTTTTTACTTTATTTGAGTTAAATCATTTATTTCGATTAATTTCACAAATAAAATAAATTTAAATATTAAATTTAATCAATTATGTACAATTATACATTTTGTAAATGTGTAAAGTGTACTTTTAATATAGAGTACAATAAAATATAAAGGTAACGTATATCGCTATGAGGTGTTTAATTCAGAGGAATTTGAATCCCATTGAGACAGGTTATATGATATTTTCGTTGTTTGATGTATTTAAGTAAAATGAATGTTCATTTTCTTTTTTGTTCACTTTCTTAATAATCTTCGTATATTCGTAACTACAAGGACGGGCAGAAAGTCAAAGCCTCATCTTGTCTTATAACCAGAGCGGAGAAATAAATAAATAAATAGTTCATTCTCTCGAGTAGAAATCGATTCTACTACCTTTACGTTAATAGTAAAGCGGTACCCCTCAGATTCGCGCATATTAGCGTGGATAAAAGAATCCATTCAATTCGAGACTGTCCATTTTGAGAGACGAATGACGAACTCTACGCCGCTATATGTCTTGCCAGTATGGGAAAATGAAAACAATAATTTAATTCCTCTGAGTGGAACTCAACGATGGCTGCGTGCTTCTTTTATATATAACAGTCATATAAAATTATATTTACGACTTGGTATTGGGCGCAGTCGTATTCGTCTCAGTTATAAATATATTTCCTCCAGCGACAGTCTATTTTTAATAATTATTGCTTTTGATTTCTAATATATTTAATTGCTAAATTATAACAATGGCTATTGATTTATTTTGAATTTCATTGTATTAAACAATATACTTTTGTATAGTATTGTAATCCGACAGTAAGTAAAAGTTGACTTTTAAATGTTAATTGTTAATATTACAACAATAATACTTATAATTTAGAATACAATAAAATAGAATAGAATTCTATAGAAAAGAATATAACAAAATATCTATACTTTGTTTTAAAAAAGTGCCAATTATAATAATTAGCTTTTTTTAGTGTTATGTAGATTGAAACAATAATTAAAGTTAAATTTATTCCGACTTCTGCTTCCCGATCTTTTGGTATAGTAACATTCTTATATGCACTTAAAATTTAAAAGACCTTACTGAAAAATTCTACTATGTTTAAATATTTTATAAAAAAAAATTACCTAACTCTATGTGCCATATGAATATTTCCTACGGGAAATATAATTAAATACATTACAAAATTCAATTCCCACTCGAGGAAATAAAATATTTTAATTATTCACTCTAGTGTCGAGGCGAAGCGCGCTGTTGAGTTCCACTACAAACATGTATTGCCTCCAAAATTCGACGGAAAATGGGGAACAGAGTGCCTTGACACTAGTTTCCTTCAGCCTAAAAAAAAAAACTTTTGCTAGTATAAAAGAAATATTGAAACCATATTTCATCTTATTCATTTTCCATGGGTATACCTACATATATCTACGCATACTCACGTATATATTAAAACTGTCAACCGCACATTCTCTGAGGGCTTCGTCAAATAATCGCCGCCCAGCGCGCAGCGGGCCATTTGTTGAAGTTGCTGGCTCTGACACACTGTGCTAACCGCGTTGTATTATATTGATAGATGTTAATCATTGTTTTTGTATTAGTACTAAAATGGTGTAAAATATAAGTTTAACTATGCTTTTTAGTAAGAGTTTTGTAGCTTTATTTTAGTCTTCTATTTGTCTCCCTCCCTTTTTTTCAGCCTTAAGAATGTTGATAACTGAAAAAAGAAAAGAAATTTATAGCAAAGCAAGACTACATAAAATGTAGTTTGTTTATGTGCATAAACAATACAAATGGAATATTTTTAATAAATACCTCACACATATTTTACTTAGCCAGATTAACTTCTATTATCTAGCTAAGGTAATTCTAAATTTGTGAATGAGGAAGTTTCATGATATTAGTTTCAATTTAATAAAAATAAAATATAGGTCAAAATTTCAAGAATATTAAAAACATACTGAAATCCGTCAATGAAAGACAGAGTTAAGTCTATAAAATCTGTGGTCGCTGACCGTTTCTATGACATATCTCATTCATAAGAATCAAGCAATGATCAATACTTGTGGTCAATGTACTTTAGAGTAGGTACTATTGAGTTGTGTTTTTGTGGTCAAGACGTGTAATGTGACGTCACACCTTTCTTTCTTTATTTCAAAGTGCTATTTTAAGTTTTTTATTTATTGTGCAATTTTGCCTGCTAATAAAGTTATTTTAATAAATAAATCACATAAAAGACGAATGAACGATGAATTTTGTATAACACTTGAAACTTTGAACTATAGTCGCTCCAACACGTCCTAAGTGCACTACGGCTTATATAAAATGTATCACCTGTCTGCTTGTGTCTTTTCAATGAAGTTGACAAACTTTAATACCACTCCAAGTTGCAGATAGGACTGAGAGGTCAATGATTTCATTGCCAAGTTTTACTTGACATTTTCTTAAATGTTCTTGGATATTTTATATCACAGGAAAATTAAGATTCATTTTCTATGTTCATATAAAAAGTAAATTTATACAGATACACAGGAGTGTCCAACCTACGTGAAAATTCAACACCAATCTGAATAGATTTTGTTCATTAGAAAACTTGGAAATTTCCTATATATCTCATGTCGAAAAGCCGTCGCTTAAAAGATTTCTTTTTTCAACTAAATTCAGGTTAGATTCCTTTAAAATATTGTAAATCCATCGGCTTCAAGTATTACGCTTTTAAATATTTTGTATATTCATTAAAAGTTACACAATAAAAAGTTTTAATTTGTAAGTTTATTATTAAAGAAGATAATAGAATGTTTTATAATATATCTTATCATCAAAAAGATATTATTACTCTTACTCAAATACGGGTAATATTTCAACTATAACAACTAAAAGAAAAATATAACAAAAATCCCCTGGCGTAGATGCCCTGGCTTATTCAAGGAAAATGGATATATCTATATACAGATTTATGATGATAATATTTCATAACATTCAAGATCAATTAGTTTCCATACAATAAAATCATTCTACCAATGGAAAGCGCCATATTGCACTTATTGGACGGCTTTCAATATTTTTTTATTTTTTTTTTATTTTAACAGCTACATCCACGGGCGCATAGAGGCCCGTGCCTTTTTTTATTAAATGAAAGTTATTTTAATGTGGCGTACTTAAATTTTGGGACAATTTAAACTGTACTTATATCTAGAGCTTATACTAGAGGGCTTGGATGAGACCCCTACCGACATTTCTTTTTTTTTAAATTAACATATATACCTTATTTAATATATACTATTATAGTACATTACATATAGTTATCTTTTATATAATTACTTTATACATGTACAGAACAGGCTTTCAATATTTTTAGACTTCCAAAAATATATCCGAATTGATTTAAACCAATATCTAAGATATTCCGTAAGTTATAAGGTGAGGTATTGTCCCGGGATATTCATTCAATTAGGTCCCATACAATAGCGTCCAACGTGTCATATAACGACCTGCAACATTCGCCCAGTGCGCCACATTGTTCTGCAGTTGGGATCTAATTAACTACAAGTCAATAGCAGGCCGCCTTCAGACGTAAGCCAGCCGGGCGCAACCAATTACTCGCCAATTAATTTTGCAATAACAGCGCGTACGCTTAGCTTATTCGTGTAAGCGTCTTTTTGCTGATACCTCTTAAACGTTCTCCGTTTTATGGGTGGAGTGGATTTTCGATAATTGTTCTTTGGTGATGATGTTATGAATTCGTTGTGGCATATCGAAGCAATTCATTTAATTGTTAACATTTCTTTTTTTTTTCTACAAGAATTTTTAGTTTTCAAAAACTCCTCTTTTCAATCCAAAAACCATCCTATCACTATTTTTCACTTAGCTTAATCAAAATAATACTAGGTGTTCGATCTCTATAAAGAATACGTATAAAAAGGAGTTTCTTGGCAGAATTCTCGGTGAACAAATGGGCGGAGGTTAACTGCGGAACTAGATAAGGTAAACGTTTGGAATTAATCACACCTCGGCGGAAGGGATCGAATGCTAGTCAGCGATCTAGCGTGTCGAGCCACGAGATATAATACTGTTTAAGGCTTGAATTAATTTAGTTAATATATTATACGCAATTTGACTATTAATTAGAAATTTTATGTATTTTAATTTTTTATATATAAATAAATGTATATCAAAAAAGGTTATATGTAAATTGCGAATTGAAATAATCGTAATCAAGTTTCAATGTATATTATATAGATAATTTGTCAAAATATTGCCCAGCTAAGATCTATAAAATTTTAAGCGTATTATTTATATTGTCTATGTCACTTTTTGTCTATGGCTTGTAGTTACATGAAACTTTGTTAACATATTCCACTCAATTTTTGAGGCATTGTAGGTACCTATATAGAATAGTAGAAATCAAAGTGAATTCAGTTGCAAGATTTCGATGTTTTATTTCTTTTTTATTTAAAATTTAAATACTAATATACTATTTCTCTCCATCATATAAAAATGTATTTCGGCGTCGCGTGTGATTTAATTGTAATATAGAGCGGCAAGGAGCGTTATTTTCAAAATGAAACGATAATATTTATTGAAGACTTTGCAATATCTGTTTTAGAAGTTTTAATGTTTTTTAGGGTTTCTCATTTGAAAAGAAAAAAAAAGAACCCTTATAGGATCACATTGTCATCCGTTTTTCTGTCCGCCCGTCCGTCTCTCAATACAATTTTGGTAGTTTTGAGGTGTCAAGCTAAAATTTATTTGAAATATTGCAGTCTATAGTCAAAATCAAAGCTTTATTTAGTAATTTCCGTAAAAAAAGTTCAAAAATGTATATTTTATAACTATATATAAGTATATATAAAAAAACATTTCAAATCTTTTCACATAATTTAATAAAAAGTAAGCCCATAAATTTAAGTTTGTAAATAAATATATAAAAATGTATTTATCCGTAACTGTATTTATCTTTAACTTGCAATAACGAAATTGGTACGAAACCCTCGGTGCGCGAGTCCAGCTCGGTTTTAACCTGATTTTTTGTGTAAGACATTGTACCATCTCGTAACAGGTCGAATGCGTGACGAGAACTCTAAAAATAATTATGTAAATTAAAAAGCTACTACGGAATTGCTTTGATAGGACCAAAAATGCTTTATAATGATGAATTAACCTACTAAAGATTTGGTTTGGACTGGCTTAATGTCAGGCAAACGTTTGATCAATAAATAAATTGGCGAGGAGGAGGAGTTAGATGTGTATAAAACTTGGGTTTCTATTTTTTCCATTAATTAGCTGATTAAATAATATTATATTCTTTAAAATTATTTAAAATATAAGAATGTTTTTGGAAAAGAAATAATTATCTAAAATTGCTATGTTTGTAGCCTCACCACTGGTCGTTGCGCGACCTTTTCTTAGGGAGATGCTCATTCAATTATCTAAATGAAATCTGGATCAGTCTTGTGATGTCGACCTTAACGCAATTTGTACCAGTAACGGCCAAGTCGAATTAAGAGTCAAAAGTTATACACTCAAAGGATATCTAATTGGATAAGCTACAGACGCTTTCTTTGTAATATTGAAAATTTATATTAAATATTTATATTTTAAAATGGTTGTGATATTTTGAAATTAGGTAAGGTAAGATTTTTTAATTTAATATTACATAAAACTTACGTATAGAAAATGGAGCGTAACGGAAAACTGCGACTCTTGGAAATCGTGGAAGGATATAAGAATGTCTACGAAATTATTTTTTTTCGAGTGGGAATCGAACCCACATCCTGTCGCGTTTACAATCACACACTTATTCCCCTGCGTCACGACACAAATTATCTATACTAATATACTAATCTATACTAATATAATAAAGCGGAAGAGTTTGTTTGTTTGTTTGTTTGTTTGTTTGAACGCTAAGATCTCTGGATCTACTGGTCCGATTTACTATGTTTTTGTTTTGTATGAAAGCTGCATTCTTCAGAAGTGCTATAGGCTATATAACATTGCATTACACATATAAATTAAAATACTTTCTTATTTGTCATGCAATTTATTCTGCCGTGTTAATAACGACTGTCGTTGCTAAGCAACGGTTTGCAAAGTTTGTTTGTTGTATTCTATTGAAAACTGAAAATAATTTCATAAATATATTTAATAAATATTCTTATATTTCAACCAGGCGTAGCCGCGTTCGAGTCCGCTAGTATTTCATAATCGTAGTGCATTAAAAGTAGAGTCTACTATAGAACGTTCAAGAGATCAGAAAGAAAACATTTTTTAAATTATTTCTTTAACATTTTCATTAAAGAATGATTTCCTGGGATTAATTTTCTCATAAAGCAAGAAAAGGTAAATAAATTTACTTGGAAACTTTTAAAAGAGTTTTCATATTAATTTCTTTTACAAAGTTAAGTATTATAGAGACAAAGTGGATTGTGAAAATATTAAGGGCGAATAGTTTTTTTATGAGTCAATAAATAGGCAGTAGTATTAGAAGTATTTTAGTTAAGTTTTTTGTTTATTTTTTCTGCATAGAAGTGTAGCCAGAGAGAGAGAGTATAGTAACAAGTCTCTTAATTCAGATTACATTCAAATTGAATATTGAGTAGATCTTAACGCCGCTCAACCGTTATACTTAAGGTAATATTACCGTTTAAAAAAAAAATGAAGCCACATGTAAAAGGAAACTTAGTGTCAAGACACTCCATTTCTCACTCGTGTTGAGTGGCGAACCCCAGCGCTGCGCTTTGTCTACCAAAGCTAACTTTATATATTGGATCTATTACATATAATATGTTATGTATACAATATATATTATATATATAAATATATAAATACATTTTCAATACAGGAATGAATTACTACGCAAGTTCCAATACTCAGTTACCGGGGCCACCGGAAGTGAGGTGCTCGGGAGGAAGCCGTCAGCGCTCCGGAAATCATGCTTAAATTTCTTATATCCTGTAAATCCTTAATACAAAGTTTAAAAATATCTTGAATTTTTCTCCTTATTGGATAGTGAAAAAATATATTTTATTACGTAAATTAATTATTAAATTTATTAGTAGATACATGCTGTGATTGTCTTTAATTGGAAAAGCATTTAGTTTATAAATAGACCTCGGTGTAATTTGGCCTTGTTGTAATGTTTCTTCTGTTGACGATCCTAAATAAATAAATAAGTAAATATATTACGAGGAATTATTAATTGATTATTTTCATTTATTTTTTTCTTCATTTTGATGGACTATAAAAAAAATAGCCAGTCCATCGTTAAGTTTCCAATTCAGTTGCAATTTTCTATATTAAAGTATAATTGGACGCACATTGCTTCTCTGTCGACAATCTTTTCTAGCGTAGAGCAAAGGAAAATATATATGTACATCCTATTATAATAGTTTTGATATATTTTAAGGACGCACGATAAAAAAAATTTATTATTCTATGAAGCTTCCAGATTTTATAATTTTTTTGAGATGTTTTTCCTGAAGTTCGTTTAATAATTTCTGTGTATGTAAAACTTTTAGATGTTTCATTTAATTTTTGTGTGCCAGTCTTGGCGTAGGAGCACAAGCGTTTGGCTGTAAATGCGGCAGGTTGTGAGTTTCATTCCCACTCGTGGAAATTAAATGTTGTAATATATGGCTAAAAGTGGGAAACGGAGTGTTTTAACACAAGGTTCCTCGCTTCCCTCTGCCATATGTGGGAAACAGAGTGAAGCTGTAAACATACAAGAGGTTTTGATTGACAGATGAATAAAGTAAGACTTTGGGAGTCATTACTTGTTTCTTTCTATTCGCAATAAAAACATTACTTTATAAGCTCTGTATATTATATTCCTATACGTACCCACAGTTACCTACAGTCTATATCTTCAATTGCCATTATTTCCCTTAGCTAGCACTATTTTCAAGGGGTGTGTGTGACATCCCTTGATAAATGGGAGTCGACTAAATCACCCAGCCAGAAATGTTATACGCATCATCGGATAACGTATGGTACAACTTTAATATAGGGAATGATTTATACTCACTTTGTCGTTATTTTGTTAGTGACTGTTTTAGGGGATTTTTTCTTATAAGGCTATTTTTTTTTATATTTAGTTAAAATCAAAAATTAATATACATATTATAAATGTAAGATACTAAAATTTAACAATCATTTCATAAAATTATTGATTGCCTAATGAAAACATGTTAATTCGGGATTTGTAAAAATTCATTACGATTTTTTTAGAAAATTTTAAAACATATTAGTAAATTTTCAATTTGATTTATGTAGCAGTTAATAAACGAAAATAAAGAGGTAGTAGGTTCGATCCTCAAAGTGGAATAATATTTATGTGATAGATACTTGATACTTAATTACTTTATTTCTATGAAATGGTAATAATTAATAAATATTCAACTTTTTTAACATAGTACAAAATACAAAGATAAATTAGTACGTGTTGAATTTCAGTATAACATGAAAGTTAGTTAAGCATAAAAAGCATAATGTTAGTTTCAGAAAAACATAGCGAAGCATTCTTCAATTTCGAAAGCTAAAACATACTGAATCATAGAGTCGAAAAAAAAAATAGTACATACTAACCACTGTCTGTTACATTTAAAAATGAACTCTAAAACCCAATAATTTTAAGTTCAAATTAGTATTCCAACTGGGATTAGAGAAACTAACAATTTTTGCTACAGCTAGATTTCCGTTGGAATCATGAACTAAGTACGGAACACTCGTACAACAAAGTTAACGAACCACGAATGAGTGCGCGGGAATAACCCGAAATGGTGGATTGCAACAATCGCGCAAAACGCAGTAAATTCACTTTTATGGCTCAAGTTAGGAGCGAGTTAACCGATTTATAACATGTTGTACATTGGAAAGGGAATTAAAAATGTGTTTTTGGGATAGGAAGCCAAAATTCGGGCTTGATTTTAGTATATATTTAGGTTACCTGTGATTTATTATTTTTTTTTTGGAACGGTCGTTAGTCTACCGTATTTTGAATGGATAGAAGTAGGGTGATGCGGTACTTTTAAAAAAAGAGACAATTTTCCTTTCATTTAAAAATCTATTATCTTAAGTTTTTAAACTTAAACGAAAGGAATTAACATTCTTTCTAATTATAATTCTTTCAAGTGGAACTCAAACACCTTCTCACCTACACTACTATGAGTATATTTGTAAAGTAAACAAACGCATATATACTCATAATACAATAATTACAAATAAGAAAATCATAATATAGCCATATTATATTAAAGTTGAAATCTCTAAACCAGCCACGACATATTATATATTAGTTGAAAACTTTGAACTGATTATTCATCACAATCCCGTTCAGAACTAACAATGTTCAGATTACACATGGTAGGGTTCCAAAGTAAGTACTTTAGATTTAATCTTGCTATGTCATTACTCTTGTTATATTAATTACTAAGTTTAATAAAGCTAATATATGTATTAACGTAAATTACAATATCTGCAAGACACTTAAAGAAGTTGTTTATTGATGGCAAGGTCATGTAGTAAGAAATCATTTCAAAAAAGTTTGTATTTAAAAAATATTTGTGAGAATGACGAAAAACATGCTTAGGTGGCTTATAAAATTATATATAATGGCAAATGAGACTTATAAAGGAAAAATACTAAGAGAGTATAAAATCAAAAATACAATGTCGATGATACTGGAGGAAGGTCACGTAAAAAGCATGAAGACCCTCCAGAGGGCTTGTATGAAGAGACCGTAGCGTTTGGTACATCGTTCTTCCTGGCTTCCCCGCTCAGGATGCACTGTGAAGCTCTATGTTTAAACAAATATACAGGTATATCGACTAAAGCCATCCTGGCACAGTTGATATTTGTCTTATTGGACATAATACTTGTTAATCCTAATAGGTTTCGCTTTAATACAAAATATAACAAAACGAGAGCCAATGAGAGAGAACTTTAGTTTTCAATGTTCATATTATCTTGAAAATAATAACGTTACGTTTATTTATAGTAGAGTAGATCTTTAAACACTTATCGTAGACACACTCAAGGTCTTAGACTTTTTAGTATGATAAATATTTCGAATTCGAATTCCACAAATTTGAAATAATTATGTAGTTTAAAATATTTTCGTATTCCCACTCTGTTAAGGCTTGCACTGTGTAAGTTCTGGAATCGTAACATAGATGGCGTTGTAGGAAGTTAGATCGCGCTATCGTTACGTTCATATCAAGTGCATATAATTCGGGGTCTGCTATTGTACGCTCGCTTTGTCTTACCTAAAGAGCGAGGAAATGAAATATTTAATATATTTTTGAATTACAGCTATCTGTATTGATATGCTGTAAATATAAACTTCAAAAAACATTACTATTACAATTTTTATTGAAAATTGTATGCATGTACACATGTACATTGAATTGAATGAGAGAGAGAGAGTACATGGCCTGAGGAAGGCAAAACTCTAGCATCATCCTTATAGGGCCTAAGCGAGCCGTTATGTCGGAAAAGTTCAGGTACTTTGGACCGGATAAGCGCTGCCTAGGCCAAATGGTGGTAGGTCACTGGTGTGGTCTGCGACCGCAGAATACCGCTAAAGCTCAAGGGGCTGATATACAAGAGCATCATCCGACCGGTTCTTTTATACGGCAGCGAATGTTGGCCAGCGCTATCTCGGCACACTCAGGAGCTTCACGTCGCGGAAATGACGATGCTAAGGTGGATTTGCGCGGTAATACGGTCTGACCGCATACGCATCACATTAATTAGAAGTAGTCTGGGGGGGTCCACGTTACGCGCAGGACTATGTCGGATGCAAGTGCCTTGCTATACCAGTTCCTGGAGTGAGACCTCCCTGAACCGGAACCGCTGGTTGGATGTTGTGATGCAGGACAATGCACTAACTAACTAACAGCCACTGCTCTAACCACCGACGACGCAAAAGACCGTGCAAAGTGGAGTAGGAAGTCAGATCCTGACAAAAGCCGGGATTAATGCCAGGAACAAGAAGAAGGCAAAATGTAACAAAACGACTTCGTAAAGTTTATAATTATATGTTGATTCTTTAAAATATATTAATGTTTAAACATAACCGCGGCGTTGAGTTCTGCCACTCAATACACAATGTCTCGAAAGTGGGATGAAAAGTGATGAAATCAGTGTCTTAGAGCTGGATAACCTTTGCCTACTCTGCTATATACATAACAGTAAAAGAGTATAAAATTGAAATTTTCCATAAACTCTATATTATTATAGTTATTATTACATATTCTTTTCAATGTAAAATATTTATTTTAATAGACATATTATAATAATAATTAAATAATTGCTATAAATGCTAAAAAAAGGTCAATGTCAGATATTGGCTCGACACCAGAACGAAAAAATGTAAATATTGAATATTTCAGTTCCTCCAATGGGAATCGAACCTACAATCTGTCGCGTTTACAGGCACACGCTTTGGCCTCTACCTCATCCCATATGTATACTGCTATACTCGTATGTAAACATATATGTTCATACATTTTCTTAAACAATGTAAGATATTCCAACACAAATATGACTAATAAGAAACTTAAGAGGCGAAGCTTCGAGAAAGTACATAAAACTTTGCACGTAGACGCTTTCGTATAAAGATAGTTGAAGATTTTCATAGTGTTTAAACAATTTGAGACATTCGAAATTCTAATCTAGTAATGAAAACCAAAGTTTGACTTCATACCTGTAGTAGTGTATTTCTAGAGTTATGCTTCCAGGTACATTTATTCTATTCAATTTAAGTGAAGGGTGAAATTAAATTAAAATGTCATGAATTAAAAGATCAGAGGCGTCGTAGCGCAGTGGCTCAAGCGTGCGATTGTTTACGCGATAGGGTGTGGGTTCGATTCCTACTCGAGGAAATTAAATATTTAAATTTTTTTTGTTTGTTCTGGAGTTAATCAACACGCTATGTCTCCAGAAATCGGTGAAAAAGAAAGATCTGTTCCTCATTTCTTAACGCTAGGTTCCACCTGCTATCCCATTTTTACGATGTCTTTAAAGGTATTTAAAGTTTTTTAAATTTAATATTTACATTTGTGTTTTAAAATCAGAACTATCACGAGCATCACTCGTGAATATTATATAATTATTAGAATTATAATAAAATAAGTATGCATAAGATTAAAAAAATATATATTTATCTTAGTTAAGGGTCAACGGTATTCTTAACTGAATGTATTTTCCTAGTGTAATTCTTGTATCTTACAATTAAAACCATCATCTCTTAGAGCTCTTTAAGAAATGACTAAAAGGTTTTTCAAAATATAATGAAAGTGTTGTCGACGCTTTTGTTAACGACATTTGTATCTCTGAATGTAAAAAAAATATATTTTTTAACATCAACACACTGTACAATAAAGAAATGTAATATTTTAGTATTTTCAGTTAGTCGTTA
This sequence comes from Heliconius nattereri, assembly GCA_013403645.1. Classification (NCBI taxonomy): domain Eukaryota; kingdom Metazoa; phylum Arthropoda; class Insecta; order Lepidoptera; family Nymphalidae; genus Heliconius; species Heliconius nattereri. The sequence goes on along the minus strand of JAAIXI010000248.1, from coordinate 8,656,701 downwards.
CAGGTTGCAAGTCTTGAAATTGAAATATTTCAAAAGAATTATTTTTTTTTACCGTCATGCTGTATTCAGCACACTGCAGAGGTTGGTAGCAACGGTAAGCAGAGGAAGCCTAGTGTTAGGACTCACCGTTATCCATTTTCCGGAGTGAATTCTGGAGTTAATGCGTGTTTAATCGCGGAACTCAACGCCGTGCTATGCTTAAAAGAAATATGAGTGAAATTATATATTTTGATAATTTTCTCTGGCTTTAAAGTAGGTATGTGTAGAACAGATCTTTGGCTGGCAAATGACTCAGGTTGCAGTCATCTATTATTATTGTATAAAAAAAATGGGGAACAGAAGGGTCTTAATGGGAACAAAATGTTCTAACACTAGATTCCCAGGTCCCCTTCTACTTTGCTATGTCAGAGATAAAGCGTGAAGGAAAAAAAAAGGATAATTGAACTCCCAAACATCACGTACAAATACTTACACCACGATGTATTAAATCACATAAAAGCTTAATAAAAAATGTATAAAAGCATTCGAGTAAATCTTCATAGTTCGTAAAGCCAAGTTGGTCCGAAGTAGTCTATAAAACAGCGTTTATCTAGAAAGAGCAGCTAAACGTTTAAGTGCAATTACTGTGCCCGCAGCCCGTACAGGTGGCGTCGTATTTAAACTACTCGTAGATGGTAGTTCTAATTTATGTAATATTACACTTGGATTCACTATATCTGATATGGTTTGAAACTTTCTGAGTGGGAAGCAATGAATGTATGTATGTATGTATGGGTAATATGCATTTCATATTTCGTATATATTTACATATATCTGTATATTATATATCTTAGTATTATTTATTTATTTATAAAATGAATACTTTTCCTTTGTTTAGGTAGGTACATGGTGTATTACGTACACTTCAGGATAGGTAGAGGGAACTTAATGTTAAGTCACTCCGTTCCCCATTAAACTTTGATTTCTGGAGTCATTAAGTGGAGGAAATGAACACCAGACTTTGCCACCAACCAAAGCGAAGTAATACAAATAATAATTATTTAATTTCTTCGAATGGGAATCGAACACATAACCTGTCACGTCTACAGTCATAGACTTTTGTTATAAAACGGAACATAATATATGACAATATAATTTAAAACTAATATAAGTTCAATTCAAAATTTCCATTAATGTTAGAGTTCTACTATCTAACATACTGAATTGAATATTGAGACACATTGACGTGAAATCTCTAATATGTAACTTTGAAATGATCTTCTATAAGTTTCGACTACTAGCTTATCTTATTATTAGTATGTAAGGATTAACTTTCAAAATATTAAAATTAAAATAAAATACGCTATTGTACATTTTGTTACATTTATACAAATATTTATATTTATTAAATTGCGGCGTTGGGTTCCGCTACTCAACAGGCAATGCCTGTAGAATTCTGTGGAAAGTGGGAAGCGAAAGTTTCTTATTACTAGATCATTTCCTCTGCCTACCCTGCTATGTGCGGGATACAGTGTGAAGCTAAAAATTTATATATACATTACTTACTCTTAGTATCAGACTTTCGGTTTCTTTACATTTATAAATCGGCTGATTCGTTTTGCTGGAGATTTAAATTAGATAGAGAGAGAAAAATAAAATGTCTAAAAAAATTATTTAGATACGCGGTCATCTAAGCTTACAGCAATTTCCCTCCATGTATGTTTTTATGTTACATAATTCATCTTGTCACTCACTAAGTAGATTTCATGTAAATTATTTGATAAGGGTTAAAGCGCCCAAAGGCTTCTTCCACCCTTTTAAATCTTTTAGATGTAAAGGTTGTTCCCGACAAAATACCTTTTGTTTCGCGTTTTTTGTAAGTATTATTTTATACATATGTTTCTGTATGAAATATATGTTTTAAGGTAACCCTTCTATGTATAATTGATAAAATTAAAATAATTCGTAATTATCTTTGTGCTTTTTAGAAATGTTTAAATAGAAAATAAAGGCCAGTCGTTTGTCAACTTTTATAATTTATGTTTGTATATAATATATTTTTTTATTTATATATATTTTACTTGTTTCGTGCTTGATTCAGTGTAATAAGAAAAAAATAAGATTAAAATTTTATATTACGTTACTTAAAAGAAAACAAATAACATAGCTACGAATATTTCATTAAAAGAAACGTTAATTTACTTAATAAATGTTACAGAAATATATTCAAATACGTTACAATATTCATTATATAGAGTGTTAAATATAGCTTTTATAATTAACACAATAAGTGGTTAAGAAATATGAGATACCGAAAATTAATAGCAACTAATAATGTGAACACATCTGAGGCAGCTAAAATGTTGTTCTGTTAAAGTTACTTACTAGCACTTACACTCCAGTTTAGTTTTATTTTCTAAAATTTTCTTAAGCTTTTGACGTTATTGCATTTTAATTAGGTTTTGAGTCAGAATGTACACGCTTACTCCTTAGATCTAGACTGCGTAGATTGTTGGTTAGATCCTCATTTACATTTTCCCGGCCTTATAAGGTTGGTAGGTTCTGCCAATCAAGACATTAGGACTCTAAAATAGACAGAAAATGATTAACGGAACGGAATGATATATAATTCCCTGGTCAGCGCAAAAAATATATGAAAATAATAAATATATAAATTCTCGATAAAGCATAGTTTTAGTTCCCCTGAACAAAATCACGCTGTAAGTCGGTGGCAGGGACAAATGCGATCGTAACTTACGCCCCCCGAGCTTTATACACCGGTTATTACGTTAACGTTAAAAACAGGTAGTGTAGTGTATATTATACTTTATTTTACTTTTATGTATCTTCCATAATATGCACTAAGCATGAGCGAGTGATTCATCACTCTTTTTCTTTTTACTTTACATCACAAACACAGAAATTCTTAATACTTTGATTATGTACGAAATGTAAGAGAATAAAAAAAAATGCGATGGCAGCGGAATGGCGGATCCTGGTCTTCGGTGGCCAGTCAGGTAATATGCCTCCGCAATATACCGGCCATTTCAAGTCACATAGCCTTATCCATCTAGCAATACGTATACCTATGCGATTTCCTTAATTAAATCATTCGAGACTGAGGCCAGCCCTGGCGCAGGAGCTCAAGCGTGTGACTGTAACCGCGACAGGTTTTGGATTCGATTTCCACTCGAGGAAATTATGTATTTCTCCTTTCTTCGCTCTGATACCAAGGTTAAACGGGGCGTTGAGTTCCACCACTTAACACGTAATGCCACCAAAATTGGACTGAAAGTGTGGAGCGGAATGTCTTAATGCTTCCTCAAACTCCCTCTACCTACCCGGCTACAGTATGAAGCTGAAAAAGTATTTAAGTATTAAGATAATAATATTTATATATTATAAACTTTATTGTATCCATTTTGACATACATTATATTATGTACAAGAAACAAAATCGCCATATCCAATCATTGCCTTTATATCATAAAGACACGGCGATTTTTCTCACGACGTTGAACAAATTACATAATTTGTTTCACTAGGGCATCGTTGATCAGAATCTGTAATGCCCGTGGAAATTAATCCCGGGGGATGAAACTTTATCGGATACGATAGTCATTTACTAGAACAATCGATGGATGATTAAAACTGTCCTAGCGTAGTTAAGGTGTAATTGAGTTTTTATCATGGTTTTTTATATAAGATGAAACAGAATGAAGTAGGTTAATTCATATAATTAGATTAGTTTGCTATAAATAGATTACATTGACGGTTGTGAGTTCGATTGCCACTCGATGATATGAAATTAAATATTTAATATTTTTATTTTTTTCGTTCTGGTAACGACGCAAGCGCGGCGTCGAGTTCCGTCATTTAAAACGCAATGCCTGGAGGAAATGCGGAGTGCCTTAGCACTAGGTTCCCAGGTTCCCTCTGCCTACCCTGCTATGTTTTTGCTTAGGCGGTATACATCGCATATAAAGTCACAAGATCACATAAAATTTTAGCCAACTTAGGAAATTGACAAGTAATCGATAGTATAGCTATAATTTTATAGTTCTAAAAATGTATTGTTCCTTTATCCTGAACTTCAAAACAGGCCCACAAGTGAAGGTCCAACAACTCACAAGTAGGTAATACGTTTTAGACATTTTCTAAGATTTATGTTAAAAACTTTGTTCATTTTTCATTTACCCTACAGCGGGCTCTCATTGCGTGAACGATTATCATTTCTTTCTTTTTATATCTTAAACTAAGTTTCGTGGGACCCTTTTCAAAATAATAAGTAATTTTTGTATCAAAGTCGGAGCGAAAATTTAAAACTCATTTAGCAATGTCACCGTGGTCTCCATATTTTTTTTTGTTATAACAAATAATTAAATGTAACGCTAACGTTATTATAAAATTAAAATTAGCTATGCTAGTTTAAAATATATATTTATAATATATATCATTTAAATTATGCATAATGAGTTTCATGCATAATTTAATTTGGGAATATTTATCATTTGAATTTTAATAGTTTTGATATCCTCCTTTAGGCGATTCATCTATTTCGATTTAATGAATGATTTCTACGTCAATATAGTTGACTGTATTTACATAGATACGTTGACAGATTTTTTATATAAATCTACTATAAGCTTAAAAGCAGAGAGAAATAACAGGAGGAATTAAAGGTTAGAATTTTTAAAAATATGCAGTTATCAATTAAACCATTTAATTGTTTAGCTTTATACATCGAAGTTTGTGTATTGAAACGTCGAAGATTATGGGACTTAAACTCACATTTTGACAATGCTTGTAAGCACCTTCCGAGCCAAGTATAGTTTCAGATTCCATGCTATGCTATGCCATGCTAAAGGGAAGTTATACACGTACGGAACTTAACGCAACGTTTTAGTTTTGTCCATCGCCTGTGGATTAAACTCACATTAGTTAGACACTGTCGTACTGCGGCGTAACGGCTTCCTCAAACTTTAAAATATTAGTATAAATTTTGATATTTTTAGGCCGTCACGACATAATTGAACAGCGTCTAACTTTAGACATGACGGTTGGGGGTTCTAGCCCTACTCAGGTCAATAATTGTCCCGCTCTGGTTGATAAAGCGCAGCGTGGAGTTCCTTCACTTAACAAGTAATGTCTTGATTTCTGGCAGAAAATGAGTTCCAATTCCACAGTAAGCCCTGCTCTGTAGGATAAAGCGTGTCGGTTTTACCATCTTTGTAGAAAATCGTTATGGTAAACACTTTGAAATATTATAACATCACCTTCATATACATACTTACAATATTTATTGCACAAAAAAATACTTGAACCTTCAAATAAATCATCAACGGGAATAATTCATGAATAATTAGTTCATAATTAATCCACGTTCGCGAATTGTTTTATCTGATACCTAAATTACAGTATAGAAAATTCTTCAAGCGGGATAAGAACTCATCATTTTCGTAGTCAGTAACCACTTCATATTCCATATTTCAAAATAACTTACGTATATATAATATAATTTATTCATTATCATTATAATATGTATATGGTACAAACTAAATTAATCTAATAATATTTGGAATGTCAAGGCGTAATACTAAAAAACAATGTTTTCTAGACAAAAATATTCGTTGCACGCATTTGTATTCACAGACTAGTCGACACTTCGTTATTTCTTAAATCAGGTACGTTCAGTTGAAAATGCCTGTTGCAATTGCAATTCATCACACCACCTAGCTCTCCTTTGGCTATACATATATTTGGTGAACGAAATTGTTCTGGCTTCCTTCTTTTACTCGAAGCTGTAGGTACTGAATAGATTGCACCTACGTCATTATCATTTCTTACATAATCATTTCTAACAAAATCATTTTTATGATACGTTTTTGGCGAACTTTCGTATACATCGTGTAACCATTCTTCGTTATATATTTTATTACTTTTTTCTTGATATTTGGACATTATATGATTAAACATTTTAGTGTCAGTGGTGAATTCTTGTTCGGAATTGGCGTTTTCGTTTGCATATCTTTGGGACATCCAGACGTATCTCGCCATCGGCTCCTCTGGACCCCAAAGTCGTGATGGTCGGAACGCTGATGCGATTTTCTGAAAAAGTACATTTAAATTTAATAATATTTGAATATCAAGTTAATTTTTGGATATTAAAAGTAGGCTGCTTTTTAATTGTAACATAAAAAAATAAAACTGATTAGATCTTCTAAGATTCCAGAGTTCAGTTCATTCCAGAGTCGCAAATTAATGTAAAAAATATGGTACTATTATATTTCCATACGTACAGTTAAAAAGTTATATTGTTCCTCCTTAGCTACCGCCACTGCTGCCATAACAATCATGACTGCCAATATTCCTATAAATACTCCGCCTAGTGGCCATAAAGTTTGATTTTCTTCCCAAGAACTTCTTAAAAGAGATCTTAACCACCATCCTGTGACTCCCATAAGGAATACAGGAGTCGACCACCATGTTACTAGCCAGAAATATGGCAGCCTTGACCCAGTTACGAAATGTATGTCAACGGTAAGGTAGAACCAACCTGGGAAAGAAGAATTAACTTCTTTATTGAGATGTTTATTCTGTAAACTTTCGAAAATCCCAACAACAACACTCGAACAGGAATTAGGTTGAAAGCTAATATGAAAACTGAGCTTTTATGAAAAGTAACTCGAAAACTAGGCGAACGAGCTTTCGAAACATCTTTTAATTATAGAAAATAAAAGATTTTCAAGATTAAATTATTTTTCTTTGTTTTTTCTCTAGCGGAATTAAAAGCATGGTATTGCTTAGTTACCATTATATATTTATATATATTTGTATTTATTATGTGAATAATAATTTCGCTATACAGCCCTATATATTCTATATATATATATATATATATATATATATATATATATATATATATTATTGATAACAATCAGTCCGACCCCAATGGAGTCCCAGTTAAAATACAGGCATAAATTGGTTACAATTGTTAATTCGAGTTGACCCTAACGGTCAATTGTGACAAGTTTTAACTCAATTAGCGGAACTACTGAAACATCAAAGATCACCCCGTGATTCGATTTCCAGCATCCTTCATTACTTAATTAACTAATTAAGCGTAATATTGAAATATTTAATTGAGCGAAGCGACCGGAGCGCTCTACTGGAGACTTTTTACACTCTTCGTCACCAATAGGCTCCCAAACGGTTTGACCGATTGGAAACATATAGATAGGACGACGTAGATGGCTATGGCGAAAAAAAAATCTAAAAATTCTATGGACATGAGGAGTAATTAAGTGACAAATTTCCTCATAGGATTACATATAAAAAAAAATGTGTCTCCTCTGGGTAACACTACCGAGATTTTGCGAGCGCAGCGATTCAAAATTGAGATCCGGTTCTCGCCCATTAGTTATTTTATATAAACATTATTTTCGTTTCTGTTACATATATTTTTTTAATATATCTAAGAGTAGGTCGTAGGAGTAAGAGCAATGCCGACACTTCCATTACCCACTTTCCGCCAAATTCTGGACCCATCGACTATTAAGCAGCGGAGCTCAGCTACTTACCATATATAAACACAAATCCAACAACTTCTACTATTGTTGTAAACACAGCTAGGACAGGAACAGCTAGTTCATCCAACAAGGCAGCTATATTCATCCCCTGAGCTAGTACCGTAACGGTCAAGGCTGTACCGAGGGCGGACAGCGCACAGGCAAACATACGCCAATGGTCGCCGGCTATACGATGTAATTTGTCGTACACGGGATATAAGAGTGTTAGCTGAAATATTAATAAATTTCAAGTTTTTATACTTTTATATATATGTGCGAAATAGAATAAAATAGGTAACCTAACATTTAGATTGTTCACTTAATTATCTTCTCTCCATTTATTTATAAACTTTGGCTTATAATCTTTTAATTAAGAAATTATATCTTTTAATTCGTTATGTTTTTTGTTAAGAAAGCTTGACCACGAAACTCACTACCGATGGTGAATTTGCGCTTGTTAAAATATTAGTTTTTTTTTAGCTTCATGCTGTATCCCGCATATAAAAGAAAAGTAGTGAGTGGCGGATATCAATACCGCGTATTGCCCGTTTACGATTTGAGGCTAAATCTCATTTAAGTCCTTTTTTAACTGCCATTAAGTCTAAATGAACGAATCATCTCTAAAATAGGAGAGAAGTGGAGAACTGACTACTCTCTGCTGAAGAAACAATATATATCTCCAAATGTGTGTAGGTACAATACACAGTACGTTGAATATTGCGAGCTACCACAAGAAATAATTTTATTTCAATCATATAAAATTGGATAATAATTGAGTTGGCAGTGAATTCAGATTATATGCAAATTTTAATAAGGTGACCGACTACGCTTGCAGCTGGCACAAAATATTCTCATGAATGCTGTTTATTTAGAATTATACATTGCAGACTAGATGAATTTATAAATATTCTTAATATTAATAGATTTATTTACCATTTTGTTTATTCTTTTCTTGTTATTTAAATAAAAAACTTCGTTTTATTATACAATACCTATAATATTTTAAATTCATTAGGAAACTTTGTAAGTTCTCTGTAATACAGAGAATCCAACTGTAATTTTTGATTTACTTAGTGTTACTTAATACAGTTATTTTGCATCTTTTATATATCATAAGCATAAAACTAATAAGCTTTATGGGATATGGAAGAATAACATTATAATATAAAATACATAGCAAACATTGCTTAAACAAAGTGTTTTAGGACCTACATATAAACATATAATGAAATATCTGTACATAGGTAAAAATAAAATGAAACTATGTGTCTTTTTGTTGGTCCAGGTTAATCTCCAGAACTGCTAGAATTGCTTTACATGGGACTTTCAGTGAAAGATAGATAGGTTGTGGAGAAACACATAGACTACTTTTGATCCCAGAATTTCCAAGGTGTCGTTTACGCAGGATACACTGCGTATGTCGTGCGTGGGTACTTATCAACTTAATAAATAAATATGAAATAATTAAACATTTATCTATTAAATACTATTTTATTATAATAAAAACGTTTCTTTACACTCACCACAGTGATTACGCCTGAGATAAATATCACAGCAAAGGCTAGTAAAGGCCATTCCTTAGATCTCTTCCCTGATATAGAAGATTGATATATTAACACTAAAATGGCTATAAAACTACTGTCCTTGGTGCCCTCGCCGCTTATAGACTGCCACATAAAAACTGACAACCAACCGGTTAATAAATTAGTTATTGTTATAAATGTTGATGTCCTGGAACAGAAATTGTAACTTGATAGTTGGTATTTTGTGGAGTAAGCAAGGCGAACGTAGAGCTTGGACACTCCGAAATTTTAAAAAAATCTTTGTTCAGAGTAGATATACTTAGAATAGAAATAAAATTTAGAGGCATCACGTTGCATCCCGCACCCTACACAGTAGGCAGAGGGTACTTAGTGTTAAGACACTCCGTTCCCCATTTAAGATAGAGGTGCGAATTGTTAGAAAAAATATTATAAAAAAAGAAACATATTAACTCACCATCGCACATCCGACTGTCTGTACACAGTACCACCGGCGCTGACCAAGTAACCACTGACCACCTGCGTCGACAGCAACGCTTGCACTAAGCCACTGTGCCATATATATGGTTGGGTTAACGGCAACCAATGTTCACACGATTCTAACATTGTTGATAATGTGTTTATATCTGATAAGAATATTATTAGCACTACAGCTATGCTTAAGATGATCGGAGTTAAAGTTATAAGGGATATCCTGAGAGTCGATCGGAGGCGATATAACCTGTAACAGATTGTTTTTCTATACATATATATACATATGTTATTTACTAGTACTGCTTGGGTCTGAGGTCCATTTAGAATAAAAATATTTTAAATTGATTTTAGCCTCTACTTATTAGGAGGGAAAGCAGAAGTGATCAGAACTCTCTGAAACAGGAAAGTAGTTTTGCAAATAAATCCAATTTATTACACTAATTTCAGTTACAAAATACTCTTCTTTTAGTTTTTTTTTTTATTTATTTATATTTGTCGCGAAACATTCAAAATCACATCATAAGGTCATCTAAATAAAATGTATCCACGACCACTGCATACAATCAAACAACGTAAAAGATAAAACAATCGTTTCATATTAATTAATATTACATTTGTAATAAAATGATTATATTCTCTTTACATATTATATATGGTTTTATAATTAATTAAAAGAAATCTAAGAGAGGACACCAAAATGAGTATGTCGATTAAAGCCATTTAAGTCTTTTGTTCGAAATAGGGTAGGCTATTAGTGACAAAATTTGCGGTCAATTGAATGAAAATAGTCACTGTATTCATTATGGAAGGATTATTAAAATATTATAATTTAATATTTGTTCTAGAATTAAATTGAATGTTTTAGAATTTAGAGCATTACGCAACGTTTTCGGGTGGTGCTCATTGAATCGCATAAAAGCGTAGTCAGATTAAATTTAGAAAATGTATTATGAAAAATACTAAAATAAATAATTAATTTTCAGAAAGCACTTGTAGCACTGATTTATAATTAACTTAATGCACACATGCAAATATATTGATTTACTTATATATTATATTATATGAATTCGAATAAATCTATGAATATTATTTAATTTTTATTTATAAAATAAGTTTTGTGAGAAGATAAGATTTATTGTCATTCATATTTTCATATCGAAATATTCATTAAACTAATAAATAAACACATATTGAACTAATTTGTTCGTGAGTCAAATTAATTATAAGTATTATACCGCTTATTATTATACATTATTTTACCGCTATTTACGAAAACAGTGTCATAGTATTATATAATGAGTACTTACATAATGGGCACAAAGAACCATAAAACGAATATTAAAATTGCCATTACGCCGAGATACTGTGGTTGCTCAGTGAATGGCGCCAAAAACGTCGAGCTGAAATTATTAATGTGATATATTTTTATTCAAATTACCACTTGTTTATACGAAAAATATTTCAATTGGGCCCTTTTTGTATGCTAAAGTGAATTCTTTTGGTATGGGGATAAAGTAGAAAGTAATATAGCAATGTTAATCGGCGATCAAACTGACCATTGCTGTGAATAAAATATCAGGCGCAACATAAAAGTAGTTACAGATATTAACTGAAAATGAATTTGTTTGTATATTGTAATTGTATTCCAATATATATATATATATATGTATTATATATATATTGGACGAATGGTTCCAATATATATATTGGAACCATTATTTCACTTAAGTGTATTATTTTTTTATAACAAGCGTTTTAAAGACATGTCGAATGTCGAATGTCAAAATAATAATTATAATATAACATGAACAAAGTCAAAACAATTTAGATGAATTTTACTCACTTAAAACATTCGGATGCATTCATTTTATTTTCGTATCCATTCTGAAAATTTAAAACAACATAAGTCTTGTAGTTTATATTTTTCTGACTTCTGGATGGAGAGGACGAAAAAAAAAACTCCATTTCCCCTAGTGGGAATTGAACCCGCAACCGTTGCACTTGTAGTCAGCCGCTGCACCATGATGATTAAATTCATCATAACATTAAATTATTTGCAGCCGCATTTGCAGATGTGTGTTAGCATTATTTTTTTCTTTTTATTTAATCTACTATAAAGAATATAATTATGTAAAACCCATTTAATAACTGCAGTACAAAGAGAATCTCAAACAAAGCGTGTACAGTCAGATAATATCCAACTAATCTTAAACACCTGAATTTCAGACACGTTTTATTATATCAGAACGGAGAAAAATAAAATAATTTAATCATCCCTCCCCTCCCTCCTATGGACATCAAACCCACAAACTTTGCATTTATAATCAGATTCTGTTTCCTGCGTCACAATAGCATCACTTTAAAAACCAATAAGTACTTATATCTATCTATCTTTAATAAATAGTCAAAATTCTACCGGAGTTAAATGAAGTTTAGTGCAATCCTTTAAAGGGAATGTTCCTTTCCCGATCCATATCATGTAAGCTGCCGATAACGAGGTGTATATTAAACTGTAGACGCAGCATAGGAACGATGTGAGGATTTTCAAGTGACCGACTCCTGGAAGAGAAATTAATACTGAGAAATGTATGTATTAGATACATATAGTTTATAGTAAATAATATTTATAGTTTTAAATTGTTTCCAAATATTTGCTCAATTATAAATATTAATATATATATCACAATTTATTTTCTCAATAATTTTCGAGTAGAATTTCTCAAGCAATTTTTATTCATAATCAATTTACACAAACAGTTTTAAATTATAATTAATAAATATAAAATACAAATAAAATGCATGCATTATTTCTAATAAATTATCAGTTCATATATACGTATCTATGTTTAAAAAGGAAGGCACACATATTACCCACCACGCAAAATCGGCACGGCTCGCCACACACCCACAGCATCTTGCTGACTCAACTGTCCCATAGCGAGCTGTAGAAGCGTTGTGGGTAATGCCACGACAAGCAGCCAAAAGGAGTATATAACCAAATATGGCACCTCTCCATATTTTATCGCCTCTCTCGGTAAGCGTACTAAGTTGAACAGGGTAAACGATATCGCTATTGTGCATATTTGTGTCTTCAACACTTCGATTATCCGTCTGACTGTCTGAAAAAAAGTAAATAATATAGCTAATTGATTGAAACAGTCGCGGGGCAATGGGAGACTTAAGCGCGTTAATGGGGAATGGAGTGTCTTGGACTAGGTTCCCAGATCCCTTCTGCCTACCCTGCTATATACATGTGACTTTTTAACAAAAAAAATATCATAATATATCAAATACTTTATAAAAATACGACGTAGCTGAATTTAAACATGTGTGTCTCTTAAGACAGGTCTATTTAACTATACAAACAAATAATTAGTTATTTATTACTAAGTTAGTTACGTTATTTATTTATTAATTAGTTACGTCAATGTTTTATGACAATTTTATTTGTTTTAATATTTAATCCTCACTGTAAAGACAGAGAAAGACTCTATATCGGGTATTTTTTACCTATTTGAAGTGTAAACATAAATAACAAATATAAATAACAAATGAAAAGAAAGAAATAAAAGAAGTAGCAATTTTAACTTCTATGAATATAAGAACTTAAGAATAGGACATCTATTTTGGTTCAACCCAGTCTTGAAGCAAAATCCAATGTAATTGGGAAATATTGACAGAACGAAAAGATAGATTTTTCAATGATCTGATGAAATCCATGAAATTGTTCTTATTTTTGTCATTTTCCTTTCCATAATATTATTCTTTCTTCTTTCTGACTGTTAATTTAGTATATTAAAAAAGTTCTGACGAAAAAAAAACATACTTTTTTATAAAATTTATGAATAAAATAAAAAAGTACAGATCTACTCTATACAGTCACTAAGGTAGAAAAAATATCAAAATAAAAATAAATTATCTTATTTATAATCGTGGATAGTTGCCCCTAGGGCGACTTTAGAGCAAAATACTGGAAATACCTGTCGATTTCTTTTTTGTTATTTTTGATCGGAAAGACAAAACCAAATTATATGCTTATAGTTTTTAAAACACTTAGATCTGTAAGAAGTCTCTTTACAATTACAATTGACAATTTCATTAAAGTTTTATGCTATAAACGCCCCTAAAATAGTGTAATGAAAGTCGAGGCAACTATCCCACTGCGGCTATCGATTATCCAGGATTTACCCTATACCAATTACAAAACTACTTCCTCATATATGATATTCTCGATATCACAATGTTGTATAAAATGTATACTAAATAAAAAATAATTAACCGAGAGATTGAGATAGATTGAGATTAACTGAGAGACCGAACGGGTTCTGGATATTTCACAGATCGCAATTAATATTTATAAGTGAAAATAGTCATTTTCATTATCCAGACATTTTATTCAATTAGACGGAGTCTAACCAATAAATAAACATGAATGCTAAGTCTAAAACGAGATAAAAATCGTGGCTAACTGGTCGTTAAAACATTTCTCTGGTTGAAATTCTAAAAATAGATTGAATATGAATAATACAACAATAAAGCAATTAGTGTCACTTTTATAATCGACGGTAAAGTAGTGCAGAGGTTTAATGACAGAATTTACACAGGAAAATTATGTTATTTAAATTATTGTATATCCTACAAACACGCGATGTCTTAAAATTGAACGGAAAGTGCATAACGGAATGTCTTTATATCAAGTTCATGGTGCCTAGCCTGCTAAATAGGTACTCGAGATGTGTTAAGTTAAAAAAATATATAGGTTTATAATATTTATTAATAAATAAGTTATTTTTAACATTCTAACCATACGGTTTTCGCCATCGCCGTTGAAATGTGACCAATAGAAAGCGATGGTTCTCCATTCATATCAGACTAGGAATTATTTTACTAGCGATCCGTTCCCAGCTTCGCCTACTATAAAACGTTTTTTTTTCTCGAAACTACTTTAGTGATCTAATTACATAATAATTTTAAAGACAATATCTGTACATTTAAAACTAAAATTTCAGCCAATGCCTGTACACAATGCTCTCCTTGCACTGTAACAATACATAAATGTGCAAAGATGAAAAAATATATTCATCAAGTTGCGTTCAGAAAACGTGAGCGCATTCTATGCATCGATCGCCTTAAGTAGTAATTACGTAAGAATTTTAATATCTATACAGTGTACGTGATTTACGGTATTAGCTACGGTGTATTCTTGGAATCCTTGAAATACACTATCGTAGTTAATATTATAAAAAGAAACTTTGACCCAGTTCTTATAATAACATAATATTTAAATTCTGTTGAGAAGAATCCTCTTAACACTCACACGCTCGCTCTCCTCCTCTTGGGACATGTGATCCGATTATGTTGATTATAAATACTTGTACATCGACTGAGACTATTTCAGAAAATGGACTCCGAGGTCTTCTTCTCACTCTCTCTACCACTTGGGGAGGGAGTGGGGTGACGGTAACAAGGCTGGGCCCTTTGACCGTTAGTTTCTGTCGATGCCCATTAATATGGGCACGGCTTTAGGATTGGAGCGAACTCCGGGGGGGTTATATAATGTTAGAGGAGAAGGAAAGGTATTGGAGGGATGAGCGTGTGCCGAAGGGGCGGTCAACCTAGCCAGGTGAGACCCTTGGTTGCCCCAAGGGAGGCCCGGCTAGGCGACCAGCGACCACTGTCGGCGCTCAGGAGTCGGAAATGGGGATTAGGTCTCGGGGAGTGTTGCGGGCATCTGGAGGGCGAGTGTGTAGTGGTGCTATGTTTATGAGATGTGTGTGGCTGGAGGTGTCGGCTCGGCGGAACGCATTGGTTGCGAGTCGGCTCACGTGTTCCTCCAGGCTCTCGATGCGGAGGTCTCTATGCAGAGTTGCATTCCTCACGCAGAATGGAGCCTGAGTGACGCGACGAAGTGCGATGTTTTGCACGACTTGCAACTTCTTGCGGAGTCCGGTGCGGGCCAGCGCGTACCACGCCGGCGCGGCGTACGTTAGGTGAGGCCTAACGTATGTTTTGTACATCTGTGTTTTGACGCGCAGCGGGAGGCGGGATCGGAGAAGCGGCCCGATGATGTGAAGGGCCGCCTTTGCTGCGTTCGAAGCTTTGGTGGCTTGAGGTTTCATCGTTAATCTGGAGTCGAGTTTGACCCCCAGATACGTGACCTCTCTCAGCCACGGGATTTGCTGTCCTGAGATGACTATCGGCGGCGGTTTGCGGGATTTGGTGTTGAAAATGATGTTCTGTGTCTTACTTGTGTTCAGTGTGAGCCTCCATTCGGCCAACCATGGTGGCAGGAGGTCGAGGGCTCGCTGCAACTTCCCTGCGGCGTGTGTGGCGTTGAGTGACGTGGTTACTAGCGCTATGTCATCTGCATATAGCGCTAGTGTGGCATCGGCGGAGACTGGGATGTCGTCTGTGTAGATGGAGTATAGCAGGGGCGACCAGATGCTCCCCTGCGGTACTCCGGCGGTGATAGGGTGGCTGCTGGAAATCGCACTCTCCACCCTAACGCGGAAGCTTCTGTTGGAGAGGAAGGCCGCGACTAAGCGGCAGGTGTCCAGTGGTGTGTCGAGTCGGAGGAGCTTGGCCACTAGCCCGGGGTGCCAAACCCGGTCGAATGCCCGAGCTACGTCCAAGAAGGCTGCTGTTGCACTCTCCTTTTTATTTGTTGCAGTGGTGATGTGGTGAATCGTCCTCGCAAGCTGCAGTGTAGTGGAATGGCCGCTTCTGAATCCAAACTGCTCTACGCGAGGCGTAAAGTTGGCCTGGATCAGCGGCATTGCGGGCTTCTCGAAAAGTTTCGAGAGCGCGCTCAGAAGTGTAATCGGCCGGTACCCCTCAGGACTTCGCGTGCTCTTCCCAGGCTTGGCGAGCATTATAACTAGGCCCTCCTTCCACGACTGAGGGAAGTAACCCAGTCGCAGAATGGCGTTGAAGAGCCTAGTTATGGCTGCAATGGTGCGAACAGGTGCGTGGCGCAGGGCTCCGTTGGTGATTCCATCGCCGCCCGGCGCTTTCCTGGCGTTGAGGCGTACGGCGGCCTTCTTCACTGCAGTCGGCGAGAAGAAGTGTGGTGTTGATGTGGTGTCAGGCTGCAAGCGTCTCTCTACCTCCTCTTCGAGGCGCTTGTGGTGTTCGGGCTTCATGCTAGGGTTGGGCGCGAATTGTGTAGCCAGATAGGTGGCCATGATCTCCGCTCTCTCCGCCGCTGCATAGCGGAGAGTACCATCTTGGTGTAGTAGCGGTCTCACTGGTGCAGGCCTTTTGGTTATTTGCCTGCACAGTTTATGGAGGGAAGTCTGGTCCTCGCTGGCGGCCATAATTCGCGCCTCCCATGTTTCGGCCGAGGTGTTGTCGAGGGCCGCGCGGATAGCTTCAATAAGGTGGTTGAGGCGGGTCTTCTTTGCTGGCTCGCGGGTCCTCTGCCATTCCTTCCGAACTTTCCGTTTCTCCTCCAGCATTTTGGTGATGTGGTGTGGAGTGCGGGCAAGTCGGTGGGAATGCGGTGTGTCTGCGGCTTCTTCCATAGCCTTGGCGATGGTTTTAGCCAATGTAGCCTCCAGGCGATCAATACTGGCTGGTGTGTCGAGCGCCTCCGTTGTGGGCGGCGTGTTGGCTTGTAGTATGGCCGTGTATTTAGGCCAACAGATGTGTCGTCGTGTCGGTGGGCGCCGCGCTAGCGCTAGAGTGCCCGCAATAGTGGCTAAGACCGGTAGGTGGTCCGAGCCGTGCGAGTCTTGCAGCGTCTCCAGCGTTAGAGCGTCCACGCCCTTGTGTACAGCAAAGTCGATCGTGGAGACTTGAGTGTGTGTTCGCCCCCAGTAGTGAGTCGGTTCGTCCGGTGCAGATATGTAGTAACCGTGTTGATTGGCGTCTGAGTAGAGTTGTCGACCGGCGGTGCAGGCAACGCGACCGTGCCAAGCCGGGTGTTTGGCATTCCAGTCTCCGGCGGCGATGGTAGGGTGCACTTGATGAAGCAATGCTCTGACCTCGTCTGTCACCAGAGAGAGATGACATGGGCGGTAAATGGCGTAGACGTGCAGAGTTTTGCCTCCCAGTTGTAGCTCTACGCCGAGAGAAAGGAATGACGTCGTGTTAGGTCCAGTGATCGGTGTGTGTACAATGGTTCTTCTCACAGCCACTAGCAGGCTGCGATGAATGTTGTTTTGATGTTGTGCGTCTAAGCGTATGATGTGGTAGCCCGGCAGATTGACGTTGTCCGTTGGGCGGAGATGGGTTTCGCTGATGAGGGCCAGGTCAATGTTCTGGTCCCTCAGTGTCGTGCGCAGGAGTTGGATTTTGTTTTTGATTCCCGCGGCGTTCCAGAAAATCAATCGAAGCTTATCCATTGATGAGTTTCATCATGCCCTCTATGACCGTCTTGACCGGGTCTCGACCTTCCCTCAGGGCGATTAGTACCTCCTGGAGGGTGTCGATAGCTCGGCCTAAGACGATGCTGTCACGTCCGGTGTTCAGTGTTGTAGCCGCGCCG
This sequence comes from Heliconius nattereri, assembly GCA_013403645.1. NCBI lineage: Eukaryota > Metazoa > Arthropoda > Insecta > Lepidoptera > Nymphalidae > Heliconius > Heliconius nattereri. Next base: position 8,638,652 of record JAAIXI010000248.1, on the reverse strand, counting down.
GTGGTGTTGGCGTGGCTAGTCGCGGCTGGTTCTGAGGCCGCCGAAGGTGTCGGTTTCCCAGCGGAGGGAAGAGGGTCATCTCTGCGAGATCTTTTCCCTTTCCCTCGCTTCTTGTGTCTGATGCCTCTCTCTGTCGGCGGGTTGGCGGGCGCCATGAGAGAGGCAGCGGTGGCTTCGGCGGCTACTGTGTTCATCGTAACCTGGGCAGGCCTAGTTGGCCTCGTGTTAGTGGCAGTCAGGGCGACGGTGCCGGCCCTCTTGTTTCTAGCCTCCTTCCTGAATTGCGGGCATGCGGTGTGGTTGGCGGGGTGTGGCCCGCCGCAGTTTGCGCATGTCGCGGGTTCCTCTTTGGGGCGAGTACAGTCCCGCGCGAAGTGCTCTTCCCCGCACCTCACGCAGGCCTTACGCCGATGGCACCCGTGGCTGGAGTGCCGGAACGCTTGACATCTGTGGCATTGAGCGGGGCCTTTCTTACCACGCCAGGCCTCAATGGTTATGCCCGACATGTATAAGAGCTCTTTCACCTCGTAGATGGCTGGCAGCAGGTTGGGCGTTTTTGTTAGGATAGCATAGAAGATGCAGCCAGGCCGCCCCATCCTGGCTCTGATAGGCCTCACAAATTCGGCCTGGAAACCCTTCTCTGCCAGGGCCTCGATGATTTCCTCGGGAGTTGTAGATGCCGGGAGCCCTCTGATTGCGACCTTTTTGCTCAGGTCCGAAGGGAGGGCGTAGGAGAACCATGACAGATTTTCCTCCTTTTCCAGATCGTGCAGGTATCTCTGCACCACCCGGTACTCGTCTGTGGAGCTCGGGGTGAATTTGATGCCCTTTCCGAGGGGGCGTGCGTTAGGCGCATGGCCTAGTAGGTCCTTCAGCTTTTTAAAATGCATGGTCCAATTTGGGAGGTCCTCCACGATAAGCGGTGGAAGTCTTGGTTTGGCTGGAGTCGGTGTGGCGGTCGTGGCTGATGCAGGTGTGGCAGGCGTGGTGCTGCTGGTGCCCGCAGCTAGAGCGCCGGCGAATGTAGGTCCGGCTGTGCTTGGGCCCGGTTGAGTGTCCGGGCGAATGCGTGGGTCGCGAGGATTGCAGACCCTCTTAGGTGTGTGCGTCTTGTTTGACTGGTCCGTCATCTCGGTGTCCTGTCCTGTGGTGTCTATTTGCTCGCTTCTGTCGCGCAGGAACGTGGCAATGTGAGCCAAGAGTGCCTGGGATATGGAGCCTTGAATTTTGGCTATTATAGCCAGGTCGGCGTTTAATACCGACATCTCGTCGGGGTTCTGTGTTGTAGCGGGGCGCGGCGTTGGCGGCCGCTCCCTGGTGGTGGTCCTCTCAGAATATCGCGAGGGAGAGCTAGCTCTTCCCTCAGCGGTGGTGGTGGTGGTGGTGGTGGTGGCAGAGGGCGGATGCGCGGTGGTCCCGGCGCGGTCCTGCGTCCTCTGCGTTTCCTCGGTGGAGGCGAATCCTCCTGGCGGCGTTGTGTCTCTGCTGACTGGTGTCGACGGGCGTTGCAGCGATGCTCGAATGCGAGAGCGCGAGCGATCTCGCCTCAAGCCGCTACGGCCGGTCATGATGCAGCGGTGTCACGTCAAAGTCCGCCTGTGGTAGCCATCGATAGAGTTGACGTCTATCGCAAGCTCGGTGTGAGCGACGACTGGCGTCGCGGTCTCGTCGCAGCGCCTCAGGGCGCAGGTGATATCCACAAATACTTTACGGGAAAATATTTGCAATATCTGGAGTAGATAGGAAGGCTCGTACCACTGGAGATAGCAGGTGCTTACTCAACGGCGGCTAGCAGTCCAGAAAATGGAAGACGGAGTGTCTTAGCATTATTTTTCCTTTCGCGTAGGTATATTGAAGGTTCTCACTAAGATATTGTGGTTGTGAATTTTGTTTTATATACATTTTCTATTAATTTAGTTAAAGAAATATTATGTGGTGCGTGAACGCCGAAATGTAGCAGTTACAGGAAATGAAAATACTAAAATGTATACAAATTTTGCGGCGTTGAGTTCCGCTATTGAACAGCGAGGCCTCTAGAATTAGGCGTAAAGCGTAAGAACGAAAGTATCTTAATGGGAACGAAGTGTCTTAGCACTAGGTTCCCAGGTTTCCTCTACCTACCCTGTTATTTCCGGGAGCATAACTCGACTTTGTAAGTAATTATCTGATCAGGCGAATAAAAATAATTAATTTCCTGGACGTGGGCATTTAATTCATAACTTATCGGTGTTAAGTAAAACGCTGTGACTGCAGCACTGCAGAATATTCTAATTTTTATTCTAATAATTTATTATAATACCTATATAGCGCGTACACTCGCATTTAACCTAAAACTAAAAATTGTTACCTCGACCGGGTATTGTATTCACAACATCCGCTATAGAAGCAAATTCTTATCACTAACGTCAAATTGAAACTACTTTATTTCTTTAATACACCTATTAACAACGTCAGGTGGCTTCAAACAAAACAAGGACAGATAATTCTTAAAAGGAAACGTCAAACAACTAAAATTAGAAGTAATATAACAAAATTACCGACTATTTGAGAACGTTGATACTTAAGTTAAAAATCTTCTCGTTTCATTGTATTTTAAATGCTCAGAAAATGGTAATAATTCGTAATCATTATAATGATTCTTGAACAAAACATGTAAATTGGATATTACCATATTATGACGTCAAGACGATATATAATTTTGATGTATTTTATTTTTGTTATTTATTTTCATAGTATAATCGAGTTGTATATTAAATTTATTTTTTTGAAAATATAATCAGATAAAATATCATTTTAGCAATAACGTTGAGTATCGCAGTTAAATGTAATGGTTAAACCTATATTTTAGTAGAACGCTTTACGCCTTTACGCTGTACCCCGCGAACAGCAGGGTAGGTAGAGGGAACTTAATGTTAAGAAGGAGTACCTTGTCAACACGACTTGCCTTAAACTACGTTCTTTCTATGGCATGAATAGCCCAACGCTGTACCGCTATTAACGCGATGGTTTTAGGTTCGAGGCGTTGAGTCAACCCGCAATATCTCGAAAAATGGAGAACGGAGTATCTCAGCACTATATTCCCTTTCATGTAAGCTTAATCAAAAGTCTTACTAAGGTATTGTTATTGTGGATTTCGTTTTATTTACATTTTCAATTCATTTAATTTATGTAATGATAATTGCTGCGTAACGCTTGACTGCCAAAAGTGGTTAAAATAAACTCTTAATAGGTAACGGAATGTAAATACTAAAAAAATACATTTTCACTAAGTGCGATTTAAATTCACAATTATCACGTTCATCAGATAAGTAAATCGTCTCAAATTTGTTAATATACATATTATGCATATTTAACGCTAAATTATTCCAAAAAATCTCATATAAGTAGTACTTTCGAAAAGTGTCTTAAGTGGAGCTAGCGCTACATTTCGCAGTACAGTGACAGCATGATGTAATGTTGGTATGATATGCAAGAATAAAATGACTTCCGGTCTACATTCTAAATAGTTAACTCATATAGGTATTACATATTGAGAAATAAATCTAGTAAAGTACTAGTTTTTTAGCTTCATGCAGTATCCTATATATAGCTGAGTAGACGGAAGTGAAAGAAGTGTTAATACACTCCTTTTGCAAATTTTCTAGATGTTGCGTGTTGAGTGGCCGAACTCAGTGCTACGTTTGTGTTGTCACAATAGCGGGAAAATGAAAATACTTTATTCTTCAAAGTGGGACTCGAACCCACTACTCGCGTCGCGTTTACAAATAGAACGTGAGGCCTCATTATTTAAATATTTTTCTTTTATCTTTTTAAGAATAAAATAAACTTTTTTATTTCAATGTCTATTGACACATATATTATGGGCTTACGTTAATTTTTTTACTCGATAATTCAGTGTTAACTAAAAACTATTATTCGCTATTTAATTATTTGACAAAAAAACATATAGAAATTTGAGAACTATATGATTTGAACCCACGAGCATCTGAGAGTTAGTCACCTTTCAACTTCGAGATGGCGTTACATTATGTTTGGCAACTAAGCGTAAAAGGAATAGTTTTGTAGAAGTTATACAACCAAGAGTAAAACTTTAACTCCCAAATTAACCTCATATTGTCTTTATAGCTTCTTTATAATACGCTAATAGAAAAGTTATTGCCTTATTATATAATATATAAGTTATTTTACTTTAAGCTGTTGTTTTTAATATAAAAGATGTATGCTCTATAAAAAACGTGTCTTTCTCTAGATGTGGGTGACAAGAGACAATGTTTTGAAAACTTTTACCGTATTCGAGTCATAGCCGCTGCGACTGAGCAAACATTATAACACAAACACTATTGAACAACCGTTTCTAAGTACTCTGTACACTATACTTCATTATAATTATTATAAAAAAAAAGTAATACAAATATAATATCTTACGAAAAAAATAATGACTCTATATATGGGGTTGGTTTGATTTGTTTGAAACAGGAAATGACTATGATCGTTGCTTGGCTTAAACTCTTACTTTATTTATATATCTAATATAATATTTATTTCGATTTAAAATTGTCTTAGAGATATTTGTAATAGATTTCCACATTAGGTTTTCCCTCTCTTTGTGGCGTTAGAATCCATCACCCCTCATTGCTGACTCGGCAATAATAAGTTATTATGATGATATAAAATTTTCTTTTTCATGCGATATAAATTTGTAGCTACATTCATAGTAAACGTTCTAACTACGCCATAACATCTTAAATACTTAAAAAACAAAAAATATTTAAAAACAAAAAAAATAAAGACAACATTTTTGGCACTTTGAAGTTAAAAACAAGAATTTTTTCCATGTCGTCATTTCCTGAAGCCCGCGGGCAAAGAACTTTTAAATTTGCTTTGCCATTGTTTTCTGTTGGTCCTCAGTTTGTTGAAACAATTCATCATGAGATTAGCTAATTAGCTTTGACCTCACATGACTTTTGTGTAAAAAAGCAACAAAATATAACTTTATATATAAAATATACATCTGGTGGCGGTAACAATGAAATATTAAGCGAAAATTTAAACTTGGCCTTGGAATTTGGATGATAATTATAATCATTGTCTAAGAATCAAATTTTCTGTGTTACTTTGTTATTTAAATCTTTCAGAGATATTAATTAATTTTAAACTGTCATTAAATCGGTGATTAACTGCATCTGCGTAGTGGTTTTCAGTTACTTTAACGATAACTATGGTTTTTGATTACGAGTTCCTTGGAAGGCTTAATGATAAGTTTGTAATTTAAAACAGTATTGAAAGACGAATCCTATTATATAATATGAAAATTATTTTAAACGAACTGGTATATAACGAGAGTTTTATTTCAATATTTTTTAAGCCCGTAAGCCCTGCGTTATGGGGGTTAGGTCTATGAGATCTATGATATTTTAGTTCACTTATAGTTTAATTATTTATTATTCGTGTGACATTCGTTATTGTTGGTATTGAATTGGATACAGGTTCCACAGAACTGTGGGACGGCCCACCTGCGGCAGTGTTGCCAAGTCGATTCAATCATTTTTGACTACTACCTACTTTATTTCAGGGTTATTTGATATTTACTGAAAATCATCATCTTTATACAAACTAATATCAACTGATTGATCATTTAAATTAAAGCCTGACTTTTTTTTTCATTTCAGCGTTGCTCAAAAAAAATTTCTCTTTATAAATTTACTATCAGGTACTTAAGGATTTTCCAGAGAATATATATTTTTAATCAATTAGCGGATACAAAAATCCGACATCCCTACATGTTGGTAATAAAACATTACTTAATTACGTAAACCATGCTCACGTATAATATTTTACTAAATTGCAATACCAAATTTTTAGAAAGAAAAAAACAGCCACAAAAACCAACCAGCTGGTTTTGAGCACTTTTAAAAGAATTAAAATATTTTTAACACTTTAAATAATTTAAGGCAATGAAAATGCTAATTTAGCGAAAACAAAAAGGGGGCTAACTACATTTATAGTTTAAAATTAAAATTATTTTCGCATTTTGAAATAAATTTGTTAATTATATTAAAAAAAATCGAGTCGGTGACACCCACATTTTATCTGAAATTAACAACAAATATAAATACATTTCTTGAGGCTTTATTCTATAATATGAAAATATATATATTTTGGATTGTTTTCAGTCAGTAGTAACTTCTAACTTCTTGTCAATTTTTTACAAAATCAGTACCTATACGTCCACAAACTTAAGTTTATCAACTGTTCTTAGTTACATTTTTCATTGATACGGACCCCTCCGTGGGCGAGTCCGACTTGCACTTAAGCGGTATTTTCCCATTTTTTGTAACTTAATTAAGAGTTAACGAGAAGTTTTACGTTTACTGCATGATTGTAATAGTAACGCCTCGTTGGTCTAGTAAATCGACTATACAACTTTAAAGAAGGCTTATGGTTCATATACTCAATATAGAATATCACTCAAATAATGAAATTTCTTTAAATTTAAAGGCATAGTAAAGTAAAAAGAATTACTCCATTATCATCTGAATTATTTTTTTTCTCAGCAGGGTCTATATAAATGTTTAAAGACTCATAAAGCCATCAAAAAAAAAATTAAAGTAAAGTTACACAATTCTTAATATCCAAAGCTAAGTTTTTGATTTAATATCTCGAAAATGTTTGATTTAATATATATATATATATATATATATATATATATATATGTATATATATATTTATATAATATATAATATATCAAGAGATTTAAATGACAGGGAGTAGAGCGCAACGAGATCGCACGGCACGTTTTCTTTAACATGCAATTAATATTTCCCTTTTAATATAGGGCGTAATAAACTATTAATATTATATTATAGACACCTATTTATGTTTTTAAATATATTATATATTATGATGTTGGAAAAATACAAAGAAAATAGATATACTACTTACTAGACACTGACTACTGAATGTATAATGTTACTTAGACTTTCAGGTCTTCAATCTGTTTGGGTTTCTTTCAATTTCTTATTTATTGTAGTCTAATCGTCAGAGGAATTTCATTGAATTTTATCGAACTTTAACATCTTTTTATACTTACTCTTTATTAAAAAAACACATTTCTCAATCACCTTCGTAATTTAAAATAATTTGTATAAATTTGAGTATTACAAATTATACCCCGATACAGCTATACGATATAAATACCAAACGTTATTTATACAGTATACGATGTAATACTTGTCATAAAAAAAGGAATTTCAAATAAGGTCTATTATCTGCCAATAAATTTGTACAATTACATATAAAATCAGAACGTAAAGCGTAGCGGAAATTAATTCCGCAATTCCAAAGCCATAATCAACACAGCTAATTTCACTGGATTGTTATTAGAAATGAAAATGTAACGGTAATGTATGAATACTTTCATTGGCTACCCAGTTGCAATACATTTATCATAATGCGGTAACTAGCACCTGCTACGAGCATGGAAGAATAGAATCATCTAGAGTAATTAATGATTTTATGATGATTTTTTATTATATTCTAAGCAATATATAATGTAGGTGTATATTTCCGCAACTACTAGTTAGAATTGAAAAATCTCTTTACAGGGTATTAAAGGTACTTTCAGTGGATCACAATTATGAAACTTATTAAGAAATTATAACTTCCAGTACAAAAAAGAAAAAAAAGCCCTTTATTTATTTGGTATGCTTATATCATAGAAAACCTTTTTTTTTAGTTAACTTCATACAAAATTTTAGAAGTGCGCGAGATCGGCTCGCTCTTGAAAGATTTTTTTTATATACAAACAATCACTTCCCTGAATGAGCATAGAACCTACGACCATACCGTATTTATAGCTCTACAAAATCGTAATGGTATTACGTCAAAGTAATTTCTATCCAATAACTCGTATTACAATAATTTATATTCGAATACATAAATAATTGAGACATTCACTCAAGTTTTAAATCTACTGTAATCTTTACTGAGTGACTATACATATGTATATCGACATATAATGAGTTTCAAGATTATTTTCACATTAGTTCTGAGTACAAGATCGGTGTATCGTCTGTACATCGCGTGTCCATTTCCCTCTCATCAATACATTATATTACTTTTAATTTCTATTGAGCTACCGTCAAGATTGGTTTGAAAATGTGCAAAAATATATAAATCTTTGCAGCAATTTGTATTGAAGTAAACAAGACTAATAGATATGTAACTTATGTAACATTTATTATATTATAAATATTGCACTAGATTCCCAGGTTACAGACTGACTGACTGACTATAACGACGTTTGTGGGTTCGATCTCACTCAAGAAAATGAATAATTTTCATTTCCTTACTTTGATAACACATCACTTAACACGCAATGTCTCGATAAGTTCCCCACAGAGTGTCTTAAGATTGAATTCTCTCTACCTATTTTGCTTTATGCGGGATAGAGCGTGAAGAAAAAAAAAAAGTATTAAGCAGTCTTTTTACAATATAGAAGTAGATTACTAGAATATTCGTAACAATATCTAGAGGTGGCGCAGAATACTTAAAAATTTCCTAAAATAAAATGCGATGTTACGTATGTCATATATATTTTTCCTTCACTTAAAATATTCTATAATAAATGTAAATGAGTATAAAAAAAGTAATTTTCCAAGAAAGTCAAGTTATCTTGGAATTTAAATTAAGCGTTTATTTGTGACAATTACTTTTAAGCACATTGATAAAGGTACATCCGTTCTTAATATAATCAATTTTATTATTCGCAAAAGTATTTTAGTTTTTTTATACAAAGTTAGGTAAGTCATTTATGTAGCTCATGATAATTAGTTACATGATAAGAATTTGGAGTTTCTATTTAGTATATTAGAGTCATGGGAGTAGGAAGGGGGGATGGGGTCCGTACCCATCTACGAAATAGTCGGTGCCCACCCCAGAAATTTTACTAACAAAACGAGCTTAAAAAAACAGCGTTTACACGACTATATCTGTTCAAAGGTAAAGTCCAGGCCCTCCCAGAGAATATCTCTAGATACGCTAATGAGTAATAGTCCCAAATATAATAACTCCACAGTGATTCTTTTTTAATTTTATCATTCTCTACAATTGCACTTTAACTTTTATTATTACTAGACGTAAACAAGGAAATATAATAAATTAATCATAATAAAAAAATAACTATAAAAAAAGAGATGCTTATAAGAAAAACATATATTTTCAGTTATAACTTATATGATTATCATATATCTATTATTAGATTTGAACCCGCAACCTTCATGGTCACTGACGCATTTTACAACAAACTATGCAATTAAAATCCAATTATACTAATAGCTTACTTTAGTTTTCTTGAAAAATATAGTTTACCTATCTATACCTACTCAGGAATGTCGATGAAGTTTTCGAATCATTTTTATGTAGAAACTTAGCTAATAATGGCGTTAAGTACCGCCAATCAACGTTCAATGTCTTCAATTCAGATTGATAGCGGAGAACTTGATATTAGGTTCTCTTTGTCTACATTTTCTGGATAAAATATGAAATTGACCTATATTTTATATACCTTCATACTGTATTCCATTTACAATTTCCAAATTCCGCTAAAGACCGTGCAACGTGGAGTAGGTTGAATAGGAAGGCAGACCCTGGCAATAGCCGGGATTAATGCCAAAAAGAAGAAGAAGACTGTATTCCACATATACCCTTATACCAGAGTAGGCAGAGGGAGAGGGAAGAGGGAAGACATTGATTGAAATATTCACTCCGTTACCAACTTTTCGCCCTCTTTTCAACACATTGTGCAGTGGCGGGACACTTTGCTTTATTATCCGAGCAAAGGATATAATAAAAAATATTTCATCTTTCCGAGTGTAAATCGATCCAACAACCGTTGCGTACACGTAGTATTTTACTCTAAAATAGATTAAAATTATAAATAATATAATAGTTATGTCTGTGTCAGTTAGATGTTAGTTAATCTTGATTGGGATCAATATTTATATTTAAAATATTTATACTTTTGCCGATTTATATTAGTAAATCTAATATAACATTAGGTTCTAACAATAAAGGGCCATCAAGAATAATTGATTTTCTTAATTTATTCCGAAAATGGTGATTCGTAAAGTATAAAATAATAAGTATAAAACAAAATCAAGAGATTTTTTAAAAACTTCGCGTTTTGCAATCGTAAAAACAAAATAAAGAGTATCATTGCGTTTGAAGGTTAACTTGCTCTTCAGACCGTTTTCACGTAAAATATTATCAAGCAAGTAAGTAGGTGGATACGTCAACGCTAAATTATAAAATACACAACTCTATTTACTACCTGTATTTGTAACGTATAGTGTTACTTTATTTATACGTTATATAAATATATTATACGATGTTTCTTATACAATATAAAGAAAGAATACAACATTTTGCAAAATATAAATCAAATAAATAACTTCCTGTACAACGTCACAGTAAAAAAAATAGAAAAATACTTAAAAACACGGAAAACAATCGTATTTACGATCTTCCTAAGTTATTACCCAGCCATTTTGAGAAGTCCTCGCTTGCCGGCTATCGGCTCTCACACTGGGCACTACACCAAATGGTCGGTTCACCACTGCCATATAAATTATGCCATATAATTTTCGTTACAACAAAACGTTTATAGGCGTTAGAGCGCATGCGCTTCGCACGAACAACTGACGTTTGTACGTACTTGTTATAGTGATGTCTAATTGTCGCGATAAATTATATATTTTTTATTTTTATGTTACATGTACTCGTATATATAGATAAACAAGGTTATTTATGTATATAGGAAAGTTGTTGATATATAAAATATTTTATTTGCTAATGTTTTTATAAATTGTAAATATTTATTATTCTGTTGTTCTTTGGGATATATGCATACAAGTTAATGCTGATATTTTCGTTTAATAGTTAATTTGAAATTCGAAAATATATTAAAAAACCAGTAATAACTAAATAAATTAGATTCTAAAGTATTACACAGAATAAAACGTTTTAAAAAAGTTCAACAACATTACATTTATGTTAACAATGAAATAAAAATAAATCGAATTGCATTTTGCAAACTTAAATATAATTCCAACTCCTACTTATATATTAACTGAGTATATTCATGTCACACATTACAATCTTTAATACAAAAAGCTTCTTCGTAATCCATATCGACTATCGACATCAAAACAAACCGTACAACACTACTGCGCCCGCGCAACGCTACAATGCTCACAGTTTTATGGAAATAAGAAGTAAAATAAAAACACGGGATAATTATAATGGAGATGCTCACTGACCGTCACTGTTGTATCCAACATCGAGAAAGGGTCTTTGGAATTAATGTTAATTTAACATTCATTCATCTTTAATACTACTGGATAGATACAGAGAACTTTCTGTATGTATAGTGCCATATAACGGGATTTTAATTGTATTTTATTTATTCCAATAATTACACAAACATGAGGATTCCTTAAACAGGATTGGAACTAACAACTATCAGTCAAAGTTAGTATAAGACTTCATTAAATAAAATGTTATTAATACTAAGCCAATAAAAAATACTATAAGTAAACCATATCTGGTGCATTTTGAGAGCACACAGCGCTGCGTACATATATGATATTTTAAATTTATATAATGTATATAATATTTAATATAATATATATGTATAGTCCTGATTTAGATTAAATAAAGGGTAAAATTCTTACTTACGTTAATTATATTCATTGTTTTACCAAAAAAAGAGGATCTTATATTATATCACTCCATGCTCCTTTTATTTCCATTTACTGCAAATATTACATTGTTTTATGTCAATTTTATAAAAAAGCGTCAGGCTTAAATTATATATTAGTAGTAAAGAACGATAACGTCTTCATACTTGGCTGCTTACTGCCGTGGAGGTCACAGGTTCCAATTCAGCTTGACATTGAATTTTTTATGTGATTTTATTTTTAATTTAATAAGTGCTATATTGTTTTTTAGCTTCACCCTCCTTCCAGCATGTAGATGCAGAGCAGGCAGAGGAAACCTAGTGTTAAGACACTCCTTTCTCCACTATCCGCCGAATTTTCGAGACAGTGTAGTCCTCTAGTAGGAATCGAACCTATTTTTTTTAACCTATTTTAATTTTATATTTTACCAGTCATCTTCAGAGTTCATTCTCCGCTCGACGATTAATGGAGAAGCCCCAGGCTGCAATTTGTTTAATTAGCAAAAATAATATATATTATATATAATATATTTTCTCTGAGTAAATGCTGAAAATCACAACTATCACAAGTATAGCCAGATTCTCAAGTTTAATTACTAAATTCTATGCGAGAATATACATAACCATATGAAGTAAATATGTAGATGTAAAGAGACTACTAATTCAATCGGAACCTTGAATCTTATCTTACGTGAGGATTAAAAGGAACTTAGATAATCTCAAGCTGTTAAACAAAAAATGTTTACATTGTCTACTACTTTGACCACAATTACGTGTTTGTGGTCAATATAAGCGTTTCCACTTAAAGGTAGGTATATGTATATACATTTTTTTTACATTTATTTTTATTAAAAAATGTTTAATATATGGTTTTGTTGTTTTTTTTGTTAAGTTTTAGCAATTATCAAATAAACACCGCACCATCTCCCGCATTTAGCAGGTTAAGACACCCTGCTCCTCGCTTTCCGCCCAATTCTAGAGGCATTAGAGGAGAGAGGATTAGAGGTTGAATGGAGAAACTTAACGCAGCGCTTTGCCTCGCCGTTAGAGCGAATAAATTAAAATATTAAATATTTAACTTCCTCATGTGGCATTCCAACCCACGACCCAAAGTGGCTATATTTACAAAATGGAATATTTTAATAGGATGAATTCTCTCTCTCTATATTTTCTCTGCTAATTCAAAACAATGCAAGAGAAATATGAAATCAAAAATATTATGTTATAAGCAGGTATGCATTACACTTCCCGTCAATACTGTTATGAAATTATACGATACCTTGTTAATAAGTAGTGTTTATGTCACAAGGTCTTCGCATCAGTGTGCAATGTGTATATGAACATATGTCTAGTGTACCCAAATATTATGTTAGTATTATACAAACGTAAAAAGCGATTTTTCTAATAATATCTAAAATCTTATACAAATCAATGTGTTGTCATTAATTAAAAAACAAATACCAAACATAAAGAAAAATGACTGCCTAAGAAGTACACAATTAACTGAAATTCAGTATAACTAGATCTAATCTAAGAATGACCTTCAAATATATTTCTATTTCTTCAAATATACTTCTTATTGGCGTGAGATCGACAATAATTTCCATTTTCACAGAAACTCAGACGTTGCCTTGATATAATTTCGCCATCTTGACAGACAATAATAGATATTAGATTAATTTATGTTTAGGAATACATAGATCTGAAAGTGTTCTTGAATAATTATCAATACATATTATTAGTTTACTAATGTGTTTTCGTATTTAAAAATAAAAACGTTTCTAATTAAATAATATTAATATACTTAATAATTTATTGAAGCCAGACGTAGCGCAGGTCCATAGGTGTAAGACTGTAAGCGCGACAGGTCGTGGGTTCAATTCCCACTCGAGGAAATTAAATATTTATTATTTTCATTTTCTTCGCTCTGATGTCGAGGCAAATCGTGGCCTCGACTTCCACCACTCAACACTCGCTTCCAGAAATCTGCGGGAAGTGAGAATCGAGGTGTCTTAACACTAGGCTCTCGTTGCTTTCCCTGCTACTAGCGGGATATATCGTGAAGCAGAAAAAAATATAATATATTATTTTCAAGATCGCAAGCAAGGAATTTATAAATATTGACCGTTAGTTCAGATGTTTTCATAAGATTTAATATTATGATTCTTTACATAGTTGAGTCACCCACCTATGATATATTACACATCTGTATAAACACTTGTTGATGGCAAGTTACATTTTATCTTGGGCTAAAAAAATTAGATCATTCTTATTTATTTTAATGTCTTCAGATAGTGTTTGATAACCTACTTAGCATGTTTCTCATATGGATTTAATGGTTCATTTTTCATTTTCTTTTGATATAATATTTTCCGTTTGTATTTCATAGTCCAGTAGATATTTACTGAGTGATAGCTGACGAATGAGCCGAGTTCGAATTTAAGAAAAAATAATGAAATAACTATATATATTATAATATCGAGTACTAGTGTGTAGTAGTGTACAAGTATATACTATTTTTTTTTACTACTAGAACTCTTCTAACTTCCAAACCAGATAAAACCAATAAACATGATCTGTATTACGAAAAAAGTCCACAATATTAACATTTTAATTTAGAAACTTCCCCGTTTTTAAAGGGCAAACGCCGAAAGAATATTTGATATATTCTGCCAAATCGATAGGGGAGCAAAGTAGCTAGCCCACCTGAATACAAATTGTAGAACATTGATTCATCGGTGACCACGTAAATTAAACACAGTATATATTTTTCGGTTCATATGTATACAAATACATATATTATACGGTAAACCAAGGAGAAGCAGAATTAATTTCGTGCCAGGATACTGATTTCTCTGCTTTCTACGTTTAAAATAAAATTTAATTCTAATGCTATAAATGAAAAATATGTATTGACGTTTAAGTCTACAACTATAGTTTTCACGAACAATATCAACTTTTAATTTTTTTTTAAATTTAAATTCATTTTTTTTATCATATGTTCTTTCTTTTTTTCATTTAAAAACGGATATCATTATTATCATTATTTTCCAACATTTTAAGTGTTTTCTCTAAAGCTAAGTCTAAATTATTCCTCAACGATTTTTTTCTTACATACTCGTATCTTAATTATATACATATGAAAAATTGTTCTTTGTAGGCCATTTCTTTATCGCTAGCTCCAACTGATATCCCCACTTTCATATATTTTTTAAATGCAATCAAAATTTAAAAGAATGTTTATATACTTTTTTATTAATGGTTTAAATTAAGTAAATGTAATAAATTAATTATTTGAATGAATCAAAATTCACTACGGCCACAGTTATAATCCATTGGTAATGCGAAAATTGAGGTAAGAATCTGCGCCGTATCGGACCCCCAACGCCACTCGTCATCCATACAAAGCGAATCGTTTCAGAGATTCGTTGATTTTGAAACAAGAATGTGGAGCTCACACACTATCGTCGATTAATGCGCGATTTTTTAGATTTTTTCCGCGGTTTTTTATAAACATGTCCCAAGGCGAAATTGAAATCTATAATCGTCACGGCCAGTAAGATATATCTCGTGTACACTAAACTAACGGTACTTAACTCTGTGCGCATCAAGTGGCGTATTGTATTTAATAAATTGTGAGCAGTAGCAAGTTTTAATTATCTATATATTATCTATAAATTATTTCCGACAAAATAGTAGTATTGATGCGGTTTCGGAACGCCAGCGCCATCTGTTGGCGCTTGACAGAGTTAGTGTTTAGTACCGGTATGGAAAGGGCGAGTCGAGGCGTTGCCGACGGACATCACTCACTCACTCACTTTGTGTTTGGCAGTCGGCCGGTGCAGACGACACTGAAACTGTCCCGCGTTCCGTGCTGTGTATCTACCTACTGGGATAGCGATAGCTGCTTACTTGTGAATTGATTACGGTGTTGTAATTAATTCATAATATTACAAATTGTGTTTACTCATGCCAACATTATCAACTGAAGCCCACAGTAGACCGGGTACTGAAAAACTATGTGCGAGGGAAATCCATCCGACAACGACATATATATAAAAGGTCTTGTCCTCACTGACTGAGGTAAGACGCACGCACAGCCGTAACCGCTGTGCGTAGAAACGTGAAATTTGGAGAGATGTTTACTTTCGTAATTTGGACATCCACTAAGAAGGGATTTTGAAAAATTTTAACCCTAAAGGGATGAAATAGGGGATGAAAGTTTGTATGGAATAAATTGAAAAATGTTTAAATGGCTACCGATTTTTATAAAATTTGAAATTGAGACTCTTAAAAATATATCATTAAACATGTGTTTTGTGGTTTATTATAATTCACCCCTAAGGGTCCAATAAACAGGCGAAGCTGCGCGCGCCCACTATAAATTTTATAAAAATCATATCACATATCATATGGTTATATTAATATGGAAACTATAAACGTATTATGCAATAATGATCGTATTATATAGTTATTGTTATAAACTACTTAACTAATTGCCGAGTAATTCCAGTGCTATATGTGAAAGTTTAGATGCGCGACTATTAATTGTGTTACGCCTCAATGGATAATATAATTCAATGTGGTACAATGTTTTAAATTAGTGTACAAGCTTATGCCCACGGGTTTACTTTATATTGTGATATTTATTGGAAACATCAGGTTAAGAAGCAGACGTCATTATAGTATTAAATGCCAGAAGAAATATCAAATAAATATACAATCAATAATATTATTAGTTATAGCAGTTTATTTATGAAAATTTTTGTTACAATCAAAAAAGATTATATTTTTGAAATAAATTAGATCCAAAAACAAAACTATTTTTTCTTGAAAATTAAAAAAAATATAAAATAAAGCAAGATATACGCGGTTTAGACGTTATATCAAGATTTATTACTTTTCTAATATCAATGGTGAAATACACAATTATAAAACAATATACAGTTTGATTATAGGAATCAAACATAAATAAACAGTATATTAAGCAGATATCACGGGAAATTGATGATCTAGAAATCGAAACATAATCAACCGGATATCTAACTAATCTAGATATCAAACGATGTTGGATAAATCAACTTACACCGCCATCTATTATAAATTCAAGGAACTAAAAATTAAACAAATACTATTGTGTTACAAACATTGATTTATTTGCAATCAAAAAAAGATATCAATAATTCACATAATAATTAAATATTATAATTATATATTATATAAATAGTTCATAAAAATTTTATAAATTTCATTTAGATTAGAAGACATTTTTAAAAATTTATGTTTTAAAGAATATTACCAGTATTTAATAAAGTCCAATAAATAATAATATAGAAAAATACATTATTTAAAAAAAACCCGCCGATATTATGACCCTCCATACCAGAATCACTGTTTCACAATTTAAAGCAAACTGTGGCCTCCATCTTGGAAAAAAGGCTTACATTCAATCGCTTCAGCCAAATATTGACAATTCCGCTCAAAAAGAACCGAGCACGTGCTCCGCTTGCAAAGTAGGAGGGGACACCTATTACTTAAAGGTGGGGAATACTTCTACGGTTTTTACCTTTTGCCTTTTCGCAGCTTTCAAAATTTTAATATTTAAATTTAATTACGTAATATGGTAATTTGTTTCGTTTTTATGTTACTTTCACTTGTCGCTCGCTTATATTCAAATTAATTTGAACATTATTGTCTAGATTAATTGTTATTGCTTGTGTATATCAAGGAAGTTGTATAATATTTCATTTGTAATTTACTTGAATGTACTCGGTAAGTACTTTAAGAATCTGTAGATATTTGAATAAGGGATTTCCTTAATTATTATTATATTATGTAATACTAGCGACCCCCCCGCGGCTTCGCCCGCTTTAACTACTAAATTATTCATATAATGTATGTTTGCAAAGCACTTAAGATAATGTGAAAATTAATTAAGCCCTAATGCAACCCGCATTTCCGTAGTTCCAATAAGGATTTTCCAACTGTTTTAAAATAAACACAAATAAATAACACAAACAACAGAAAAAACGTTAAACGAAAGAAATTATAAACAACAGACATTATCATCTCTTACCCAAAAATACTTAAACGAAAGATGTAACCAACTATGTCACGTGGAAATATATTATAATAATTGGATAACTAATCTTCTAAGGTACTTATTAAATTGAAAAACAGTAAAAGACAGTTTTGATCTACATTAAATTACCAACGTAACTAATATACTTATTTATATGCTGAGAGTAAGGGATAAGTGAAACATAGCTGATGTGTCAACGGCGTGATGTGTCAACAATTAAATGCGTTTTTCTCTAAAA
>JAAIXI010000248.1:8460495-8619902 GCA_013403645.1 Heliconius nattereri | reverse complement strand
CGCACAGCCGTAACCGCTGATGGTAGAAACATGAAATTTGGACAGATGTTTACTTTCATAATCTGGACATCCACTAAGAAGGGATTTTGAAAAATTTTAACCCTAAAGGGGTAAAATAGGGGTTCAAAGTTTGTATGGAAAAAAAATTAAATCGGCACCGATTTTTATAAAATTTGAAATTTAGATTTTTAAAAGTATTTAATTGAACACGTATTTCATCGTTTTCTAGAATTCACCCCTTAAGGGTGCAAATAAGGGGTTGAAAGTTTGTATGGGAAAATCTTTAAACCGCCACCGATTTTAATAAACTTTTAAATTTTGACTTAAAAATATTTTATTGAACACATGTTTCGTGGTTTATTAGAATTCACCCCTAAACAAGCAAGCGAAGCTGCGCGCGTCCGCTAGTATTATATATATATATGTTATATTTTGTTATTAACATGACGTTTAAGATTACTATCGTTCAGTCAGTTCCTACCTTAACCTACCTATACTGTTATGTTAATTAATTCTAATGATAGCAGGTAAGTAGGTCGGGTAGGGAATAAATAAAAAGGTCGTACTAAATTTAATTTAAAATTTATATTTTACTTCACAAGTTAACTGCACAAATTCAAGTTTTCACGTAAATAAATATAGTCAAAGTTGGCAGAGACAGTTTTTCAACTTCTATTTGGCTTTTCATCGTGAAACTTTTAAAAAATTTCAAACACCAGTATATTCTAAGATTGTTAGTTTATTTAGGTTATGTGAACAACAATTTTTTTACTGACTTTACATGCCTTACATATAAAATATCTATGAAATGTTTAATTATATGAAATTGTCATAATGAACCAGTCGTGGCGCTGGGGCCTTGTGCCCCTGCGTGCCCCGGCGTTGAGTTACGCCACTCAACACGCAATGTTTTCAGAATTTGGTAAAAAGTGGGGAACGGAAGCGTCTTAATGAGAACTGTGTGTCTGAAGACTAGGCTCCCAGGTTCCCTCTACCTACCCTGTTGTGGGCGACATACAGCGTGAAGCTAAAAAAAAAAAAAATTATGTCCTCATATTGAAGTTAAAAGGGTAGAAAATTATAAGTAACATGGTGAAATTTGCAGATGTAATTTAAATATTTTTGCAACAACGTATATACTAACATACATTTTTGAAAAGTTAATTTTCTCACTCTTGTCTTCTTTTTATACTTCTTACATATATTGAATGCTGTGTGAAAAAGAAGCACGCCATTATCTTTCTTAAATTCACGTCGTAATTTATGAAACATGTAATTTTTTTAACGGGACCTAGTGTTAGACAATTCGTTCACCATTTTTCGTCCAATTTTCGAGAGATTGCAGATGCGAATTGAATGGCAGATGCGAACTCAATGCTTTAACGTCTTTTTAATAGATGTAAGACAATTAAATGATTCATGAGTGGGAATGGAACCCACAACCATTGCGTATACAGAAACGCTGTACTGCTGACCACCGGCTGTAATGATACAGTAAAATTATGATAAAATATATAATTTTACCTTATTCCATCAAAACAACATACAAATACACTTATTATTGCCTCCACACAAAATTCTATTAGCATTAAAGGATTATTGTAATCCTAGCAGTATAAGAGATAAGCTTAGATAAACCTACATACAAATATAAACGAAGCTTAATAACGCAATAAATGACCTAGACTTTAATCGATATCTTAAGCGGATCTAACGAGGGGTATTGTCTTTAACACTCTAGGATACGTCATATATGGCCTTTGTTGTAAGGAATAGAGTTCGGACTATGTAGTGTGGTCTATAGATGGAAGAATAGCTGGTCTGATTCGCTTCTAAGGTCAGGTATCTATAGAAATTCTTTGTTTATCTTTAAATAACATGTTTTAAGCTTGCTTTTTAGCTTTACATTTACAGAGAGAACGGAGAGTTTACCGCTACAGTCTCTGAATACCTCTTTCGCCTTTGCCACTGTTATGATGATTTTTACGTGACTGTGATTCTCCAATTAATATTGTGTTATCGAAGCTTAACCGTGGTCTTCCTCTGAATCTCTTATTGATATATCTGATATCTGCTCTTGATAATAGTGTCAATTTTTAATTACGTGAAAGTTCTAGGTTATTAACTTTTAAAGTATTGCTCTCAAAAATTAATCTTTATGAATAACTGAAACAAAATAACAGAAATCTTATTTCATCTAGGGTATATGAACGGAATTATCTAGCACAGCTTCAAACCCCACTCCATACTATTGGAATTTACATATAATTAATAATTATGCTCTATTAACCAAATGGATATCTAAAAAGAAATACTATAACGAAAAAAACCAACCTACTTTCATATTTCAGTTAATATTCTTTATATTTTACTTTCCGTCTTTTATACAGCCAATTCCTAACAAAACGGGTGAAATATGTTTAAATGGAATTTTTTTCATAATATATTAGGTAAATATTATGAAAGGAAATCGCATATAGCTGTTTATAGTGTGCCCAGTTTCCTGTGACAAACCTTGCACGGCATTCGTATAAATTCCAGCATGACCTAAATAACTTGTCAACTGACATATTATATGTATTATTAATATATTATTACGTTGTAGATTGTATATCTATATAATATATGTATGTATGTATGTATACGCCAGTCATAGTTGTGGCTTCCTACTACAATAATTGCAGGAATTAGAAATTTGATAATGGAACGTGTAATTATATCGTAATAATATAATAGAGACCATGTGGCGCAGTTATGTAGTTTCTGGATGGAAACGTAACAGTGGGTTCGATTCCAACTAGGTAGTATGAACCATTTTCATTTATTCGCTCTGGTAGATAAAGTTCTACCACTCGACACTAGATTTTTGTGTTGTTCGTGTTTGTAACTTGTAGTAAACGCGTAAAGCTTGTAAGAATATGATGATTTTACAAGTAGGTTCGATTTCAACTCGAGGAAATGTGAATATGCTTTTTTTTTGCATGATGCTGTAACCCGTAACAAGGAAGAGTAAGCAGAGGAAACCTAGTGTTAAGACACTTCGTTCCCAATTTTCCGCCGTATTCTGAAGGCATAAGATTTTCAATGACGTAACTCACCGCCGCTCTCTACCTCGACACCGGAGCGAAAAAAATGAAAATATTAAATACCTAATATTAAATATTCCCACTCGAGTGGAAACAAACCCACAATCTGACTTGTTGACTTTCATATTACTATAATTCAAACAATATGTTTCTATAAAAAGAAATTTCAAATTCTAGTTAATAGACTTTGAACTATGAAATATAAAAACAATTACATATTTCTAGCACTAACAGTTGTACATTAAATTCGAAATAAGTATTAACATATACGAGTATATTAAAGAAACCCTTCTTGTATGTATATAATAGTAAACTACATACATCCCAGTAAATCTCCTAAACCCTTTATGAGTTCAACAAAGGTGACATTAAGAACCTCGTATTATGAGACAAAAAGTGCCCTTATCTTAGCCGAACATTCGCAGGGTAAGCCTTTAAATTTTTTCATCCCCCGGGACTTATTAGGTGAGGGATATAAGCCTCTTTTACAAGAATCTACCTCATATTTTTATCACATGTCCCTTATAAGTGAAAGTGGTATGGAATTAGGATTTTTTTAAAGTAATAATATAAGCTTAGAATAGGTTCAGCGGTTTTTTTTTAATTTTTTATTGTATTTAAAGTATATAATTTGTTTTTTTTTTTGTTTTAAGAGCCCTGGCAAGAAAAAGTAACTGATAAGACAGTCCATTTCCCGTCTGCTAATGTTTTCTATATTGGTTGCAAAGGAACTCAACGTCATCGTCGTTTATCTACTAAGACTTTGGAAACCATTTTTTTTAAACGAAATTTAAATTGAATTTCTATTTCATACATTCAAATATTTGTTTTGATCCAATGAATGTCTTACATTGTTAAGGTGAATGATGACTGTAGGTGATTCCTTTTATTTTGCTTTTAATAGATTTTTTTGCTAATATGAATTAATTTAACTGTTTTTTTTTTATTTTACTTAAAATATAATCATTAAAAACTACATACCGAGTTGGAACACACAGCTATCGCGAACTAGAATGAGAATGTCCTATTCAATATCAGTAGGTAGATTGCGCTCTATATTTATTTACATTAAAAAAAATAGGTTTCTTATATTTTAATTATTTTAGTAAATTAACATAATTATGAAATTTTCCATGCAACTAAGTATTTCGAATCCACTTTCGACGAGGCCGCTTGATGACCTCTCGATATTTTCCTGTTGGTTGAGGTTACATTTCGAAATAAAATTACATTATAAAAAATAGCTTCAACTTCAACTATGCGAATATTATGTTATTTTAATAGAAATCATTTTAATTATGATTGTATTAGATATATCTGAGTAATATAAAAAAAATGTTACTAACCAAAATATTTTGCTGTTATATAAAAAAATCTAGTGACTGATCTTTTATATAGCAGTACTAATAATTTTAAGGATTTTTTCAATGCAATGATTTAAACACACCGAGGCCATAGTTGGGCAGGGGTACAAGGGTTGTGAGTTCGATTCCCAATCGGGAGTATGAGTTATTATTTATTAGGCATAGGCCTGTCATTGAATTCCGCTACACAACACGCAATGCCTCGAAAAATTCAGCGGAAAGTGGGGGACGGAGTGTCTTAATACTATGTGCCCTATTAATACTCGAACCCTGTTGTCTGAAATCCTGTATCCTGCATATATATATATATATATATAAACAACATTTAGTGTCTATTTTAAACGACCTATTTAAATTTTAATACATTATAACTAACATAATCTTGTTCCATTTAACAAGCACTCTTGGGACTATAATTTCACTTAGAAACCAGAAACTTATAATATGTACTTAGATAGTTGCCGTAATTATTTATTTTATCTAAAAGTATATCTTTGTGCAAAATTATGAATTTCACTATGAAAATAAAACTATTTAAAATGTATCTGTATAGAACTGAAATTTAATTTTCAAAAAATATTTTAAATATTTAAATTGCAGGTAGAAACAACAGATAATGCAACAATGGATTTGCTTAAATAAAGTCAGTTTACTTTTCGATTTTTTTTCCTTTAATTTTGTCTTCATGCCAAATTGCATGACTTATGGTCCACAAGAAGTGCCCCATAGGTTTTGATTACGTGGCGAATTCATACAAAATGCAGTAGAAACGATGCATGCAACGATGCAACGACTTAGAAACTTGATTTTTTCAGTGCTCCAAGAGACCGCTGACATGAATATTTGATATTCATTTTAGATTGGTACCTCTTCAAAAGCTTCGATAAAAAACAAAGCGGTTTTATAAAGGAATCCTTAAAATTGTAACAAAATTAAGTTTGCCATATTTTATAATTTAATATTTCCAGTTCATCTATAATCCCGAAATCAATACAAAACTCTCAGTGGGCGAGTCTCAGTCACATATGACCAATTGTTTTCGTAATACATTGTAATATACATTTATGTTTTCAAAATATTATTCCACTGGCCATATAATTTTACTAATAATTTTACCTTTAAAATATAATAGAAGTAGCAGTAAATAACAACAAAAACAGAACGTTTCATACATAATTTGCCAATCCTTAACCCTAATATAGTTCACTTAACTCTGACCACACAATCTTTAAACGTATAATAAATTTTCCGCCGCTATTTATTCGGGTCCGCTCCTACACACGGGTACCTTATAAACCTGTGGATACACCTCAATTTACAACTATTGGAATTCTAAAGCGTTTTCATATAAAGTTGGCTTAGCGTTACGTTACCCCTGTAGTTAGTTATAAATTGGAAACACAAAGTTTTCTGATTTTACATGTTTTTTACAATATAGAGTCAAAATTATATTTTATTATATTTTCAGTGGTTCAATGGTAATAATTTAGATTTATATAATATGCTGTCGAGCTCTCTTGGTCGTCCAATCAATAACCTATAACCTATACTAAATACTCATAGACTATACAATACAAAAAAAATACTTATTAATAAATTTTCATTCCAAACAATTCCATCAAAGAATAGAGAAATTAGCGCGTTCAAAAAAACAAATTCTTCTATTTTATAATGTTTAAGCATAAATTGAACGTGACCACGTAACCCAACAAAATGAATCCATATAATTTTTCTTTGTAATTATTTTTTTATCTACACCATTTTTTACTTTCCATCTGAAATTAAGGGAAGGGAAGGTTGTAGGTTCAATTCCCAGCCGAGGAATGTTTATTTAAATTTATATTTTAATTTTTCGCCCTTGTGTTGAGTCAAAGCGCGGCGTTGAGTTCCGCTATTTAACACACAATGCTTCCAGAATTCGGCAGAAACTGGAGCGGAAGTATCTTAACACTAGGTTCCCTCTGCCTATCCTGCTGCGTGCAGACTACAGCGTGAAGCTGATTTAATGTAATTTGATTTACTAATGTAGCAATATGTGTCTATTAAACTTAGACTCTAATCAATCTATCTCAAGCGTACATTCAGCGATGGGATCTCACGTTTTCAACGTATTGTCTTACATCCTATACATCCTAGTTGGGAATGATCTGTACAGGGACGCTCAAGAAGAAGGTCGCAACGCTTACAATAAACAATTACACGATTAATTGATTTAAATCCATAGTAAATTGAAATACTTGTAATTTATGCGTCCAAGTAAGTATATTTGTAATTTATTAAATTAATGTTATTTTACTTGAAAGTACGACCCAAGATCAAATTGTTGGTAATCTCTGATATAGAATTAATAGACCTCGCACGCTCCGTACCCCGGGGTTCTATTGTGGTCTGATTTATCGATAAGAACAATAATAAATCAAATATAAACTGCCCCGAAGTGTAAAACGTACGAAGTTTGGAATTTAGTCTTAATAAGAGATTACGGTACCAGATTTACGACGGAAGTGGAATATGAAAGAAGAACTAACAGATATTAATAAATATATATATATATATATATATATATATATTTATAATTTAAATATATTATGTTTCATCAATTGGTTAGTGACAAGGAATAAGAAACAACAAAACAATATTGTCTACCCTACTAAAATATACTCCATACTCCATTCCCATTAAGATACTGCCATTCCCTTCCTCCACTGCATTTCCCTTTACGCCGGATTCTGGAGTCATGGAGTCGAGTAGCGGAACTGAACGTCGCGCTTGGCCTCGTTACCAGAGCAAGGAAATGAAAACACGAGTATTTAATTTATTTGAGCGGGAATCGAACCCCCAACTTGTCCCTGAACCACAATTGACCTCAATTGTAAATCATATTTTAGTGTACAATATCATAGGGATATCAAGACGAGAATGAGTAAACACGTAAATCATGCTCCAGCAAATAGGAGATACAGTGCAATTGCATTAGGGTGTGCCAATAAATCACGCCGTGATTGATGGCTCTCAATTCGCTAATAGCCGACCTCTATCGGACGCTCTCACATTAACCCCCATAATGGACAAAGTTGGACCTTCATTATTTTAATGACCTTTTTGGGCTAAGGATGAGAAATTAACAATTTTGACCCACTTTTATTCTTTTTTCTTTATAATTTAATTTTAAAATAAAAATGTATATTAAATCTATAGTAAATAATATAAATTAAATAAATGTTACAATCACTTTCACTATAAATATTTCTATGCTTTACTAAGATAATTATTCTTTTATATTTAAATATCCAAATACTACTTTATATTAAAATAGTATACTAGTTTTAAATTGCAACGTTTAATGCTATAACTTCAACATAGTTACGTTATCTTTCATACATGAAATGTAAACAAATCTCTCAACCCTCTATGTCGTACAAAAGCTTAAGATCCTCACATTATAAGACAAAAGGTTCTTATCTAAGTCAAACATTCACCCTCGAGAACAAGTATATGGCTTACGTTTTTAACCCTTGCAAGTTACTAAATGATGAACAACTAGGATTTTATGATCATATTGTTTCTTATCTGCGAGTACGTATTTTGAATAGCCATAAGGTCTAAAATAAGGACTTTTTTTTTGGTACAACTTATTTATTTATTTATCTTTTATTTTTAGCTTTACACATTTTTCCACATAACAGGACCTACCGAACTTAATGAATGAATTATGCGTAAATACGGGATATTACGCGTAGCGCTGCTTTGAATCAAAAGCAGGGAAATCTCAATAATTAAACTACACTCCAAGTAAAAATCGAACCCACAACCCCCGCGCTTATAGTCAGACGCTGTCACGTTGTGCCACGAAGATCTCAATTATCTCTATTTTGTTATTTATTTCTAAATTTGTTTTTTTTGTTGTACTTTTCCTTGTCCTTCCTTTTCTCGTTTACGTTTTGTTTCATCAATCTTCTTCTTCCTGGCATTAATCCCGGCTATTACCAGGGTCTGCCTTCCTACTTAAACTACTCCACTTTGCACGATCTTTTGCATCCTCGGTGGTTAGACCATTGGCTCTCATGTCCTGCATCACGACATCCAACCAGCGCTTCCTTGGGCGTCCAGGAGGTCGCGCCCCAGGAACTAGTATAGCAAGGCACTTGCGTCCGACATAGTTCTTAGGCCGGCGCGTAACGTGGCCAAACCATCTCAAGCGACGCTCTTGGAGCTTATCCGCTACGTCACGGACCCCAAGACTACCTCGAATGAATGTGTTGCGTATGCGGTCAGACCGCGTTACGCCGCACATCCACCTCAGCATCTTCATTTCCGTGACGTGAAGCTCCTGAGTGTGCCGAGATAGTGCTGGCCAACATTCGCTGCCGTATAAAAGAACCGGTCGGACGATGCTCTTGTATATCAGCCCCTTGAGCTTGGGCGGTATTCTGCGGTCGCAGACCACACCAGTGACCTCCCGCCATTTGGCCCAGGCAGCGCTTATCCGGCCATGGACATCGTGGTCGATGCCTCCAGACTCGTGCATAACGGATCCAAGGTACCTGAACTTCTCCGACTTAACGGCTGGTTCAGGACCTATAAGGATGGTGCTCGAGTCCCGGTTCCCGCAGGCCATGTACTCTGTCTTCGACACATTTAGTTTAAGGCCGCCGTTCTCAAGCGTACCCTTCCAGAGGTTCACTTTACGCTCCAGCGTCAGTCGGTTCTCGGCAATGAGTGCTATGTCGTCGGCATACATCATCAGCCATGGAGGCTGGTCCTGGATGTGAGCCGAGACAGTATCGAGCACTACATTGAACAAGAACGGACTAAGAGCCGAGCCCTGGTGAACCCCCACTGTAATCGGGAAGGGTCTAGTGTCGCCAACAGCAGTCCTAACCATAGAAGCGGAATCGTGGTACATGCCTCTGATAATCTCAATATAGGCCTCAGGGATCCCTTTGGATCGCAATGCCCACCAGATACACTGACGAGGCACACAGTCAAAGGCCTTCTGCAGATCTAAAAAGGCCACGTGCAGAGCTCTCCTTTTTTCCCTGTATGCCTCCATCAAAGTTCTGAGGGCGAAAATGGCGTCCATGGTGCCCGATCCTGGCTGAAATCCATATTGAGACTCAGAGACAGTACACTCTCGGCGGAGCCTGAAGTCGATCATGTCGATCAAAATTTATCTAA
Organism: Heliconius nattereri; assembly: GCA_013403645.1. Taxonomy (NCBI): domain Eukaryota; kingdom Metazoa; phylum Arthropoda; class Insecta; order Lepidoptera; family Nymphalidae; genus Heliconius; species Heliconius nattereri. The sequence continues at coordinate 8,610,274 of JAAIXI010000248.1, read as the reverse complement.
AAACACTATTTAAAATTTTACAGTCTGTAAAGTTAAAGTGTATAAAGTAAATATTTCCAAACATCGTAAGTTAAACGGGAATTCCGTAAGGAACTCGTTGTCTTATACGAGGCCCCCTCACATTAGCGTAATTGCCCTCTTTATAAATACATAATACCTGGAAAGCCCTCGTGTATTGATTTTGATCCTGTTTCCCCTTATTTTGGCTTTTAGAAACCGTCTGTCTTAAAATAGATAGGAATAATTAAGTGAGTGGATGTAAAGAGAAGAGTATTATTTTTGTTTCTATTATTATTATATTTTCGTTGCGAAGATTTTTTAAAAATATAATATTTATTTTATGTTTATTTTTTTTATCGTAATTTTTCATACAGTCGATCAAATCGATAAATAATTGGGATAGTATATGTTATACATATGTACTTATTTCGTTACTAAGGAGCTTAGAGATTATTATTTAGGTATAGGTAAAACTAAATCACAGCTAGCTCCGCCACTCAATACGCAATACCATGAATTTAGTCGGAAAGCGGAGAACAGAGTGTCTTGACATTAGATTAACTCTGCCTATGTATGAGAGGAGTATCCAAATTCTTTACATTATTCAATCATAACACCTAATAAAAGGGAAACATACACTTGGAAAGATTTTACTTATTTTGCAAGGCTATCCGGAGTCTAGACTAGTTTTTCTAATCTAAGACAATTTTATGTTCCTGAGTAGCCATCGAGGGAATAAATTGAATACGATGTCGCCTACGAGATTTTACATTATTAGATTTTGGTTTGGACCAACAAAACTGAGGCTTTAAAAATTTACTCTTAGTTCAAATTTTAAAATATTCTACACAGGATTTGTTTTATTTTCTAATATGTTTCAATTATCTGCTCTGTTAACACTGAATCAGTCACAAATATGAACATTTTATAGACAATATAGATTGACATAGTTTTTTTTAATCCATATTTACTTACTTGACGTTGTATCCCGCCAATCGAAAATGAAAACATTTAATTCCGTCGAGTGAAATTGAACCACTGTGCCGACAGCTATTAAAAGTATCAAAAAATCATTTATCTATTTAAAGTATTAAAAAATCCCTTCGTTGCTTAATAAAATGCAGTATGTTAATAGAAAATATATTTCAATATTTATTAGGCACAAAAAAATAACCTCTTTGTTAAAATAAACCAACCATAAAAGTGAAACGATCACAGTTTATTTAAAATACAAAATTATACATTTTACCCAAACAAATTTTCTTATTTCTCTTATCTAAAATAAGAAGAAAAATATATAAAAACACTTCTATTAAAAATATAATTCGTCGTAATCCCGTATTTATACCGCGAGATGAGGACTTCCAGACGTCGCAAAGTCCGCTGCAAAATTTAATCCCGGATAAAGAGTATCGTCCCCTGGTACCCCGATTATATGGTAGGTAGGAATAAAATACATAGAGTGGTGGAGTGGCCACGCGGGGATTCAACCTATTCGTTAGAAAATATGCTTTATATAATTATTAAAATGAATTTTAGTTTGTATTTAAAATTTTATTTTCAGTTTGATTCATAGAACATCTCTTTTTGTATTATAAAGCGTTTTTCTTATAGGAGATATTGAGGATTTTGATTTTTAGCACTTGACGACGATGAAAAATACTATAGTGACTTGTCACTTTCTGTTTAAAATTTAACCTTTTTTTTTTATATAAGATTTTTTTTATTTTGCTGACGACATGCTTTACGGAGCTCATGAATGCTATACTTACCGTATCATTTGCACTTTTAAAAAAAAGTTTTGTATATACAAACATGCTTTCCTGGCAAACGTTTTCAGTATCGAGCACATAGTAGGGTAGGTAGAGAGAACCTGGTAACCTAGTGTTGAGATACTCCGTCCCCATTAAGATAGGCATTGCGTGCTAGTCACAAAATGAAAATAATTCATATTTCGTTTCTTCGAATGGAAATCGAGCCCATAACATGTCGCGTTTACCATCGTTTACTTTTACCCCTACGCTACGACTGCCCTCGGAACGAACCTTCACATATAATATAATGAAAAACATAACCCATTCAAAATCAAACTTCCAATACCTGTGCGTATTTCAAATTAAACAAACTTCGATATCCGAATAGCAATTTGATCTCGACATATTCAGATTTCTGAGCAAATAAATTTCACTCCATGTAATTTTAATCATGGCTCAATCAAAGGCCTCAAGTTTTTGGTGTGTAATTAAAAGTTGTCTCTGTTAAATATTTAGCAGTTGGTGGATTTGATAGTTGGTTGGGAAGTTGGTTAGCATATCAGATGGGTTAACTAACTCTACTTTGTAGTCAACAGTATTAACTGCTTTATCTTATTTTACCTATGAATATTTGTAAATATCTATCCGTAGGTTAGAAGTTCATGTAATTTGCTTAATTAATATTTACAAAGGGTTTAGTTATTTGTATAAAAAGTTAAAATAGAAAATTTTTATCAAAATAATGCTAAGTTTTGAGACATTCAACTAACTATTATTTTCACATTCACGCTGTATCCCGCATTAAGCATGGCAGGCAGTAGCATAGTGTTAAGATACTCCGCTCCTCACTTTCCGCCGAATTTTTGAAGCTGTTTGTGTTAAGTGGCGAATCTTATCACCGCACTCTTGCTTTGGTACCAGGTCGAAGAAATTAACATGGTAATAACAATTTATTACCTAGAGTCGTAATCGAACCCATAATACAGCTCAATTAGTTAAACTCAATTTAATTTAACAGTTTTTATGAATGAAGAAATTACTGAACAACTAAAAGAATAAAATTACTTTTGGTTTATCTTATAATATTTGAAAATTAATGCCAATAAATCCATCATCGCGTATAAATATAAATTTGCCACGAACAGTATATTCAGCCATATGCCAAATACTGAATTGTTCTTCAGCTTTCTGGCCGACTTGCGTGAAACTAAAATAAGAATAAAAATAAATAAAATATTCAGAAATAATATATAGAGTAGGTCGAACTGCTATTCATAATCATCATTTTTTTATAACTATTTATTCTATATATGAATATAATCTAATAAACTATTTAGAGACTAGCTGCGGTACGTAACCCCGCAGTTGTCTAAGAAACCTAAACAAACATATATAAAACCTGATGATTTTCCAACCCAACTGACCCAATAGCAGATGGCCGCATATAAAACAATAATTTCACATATATTGCAAAAATAACACCCTACTAAGTAGTAAATTTAAACTTATTCCCATAGAAAAAGCCAACTCTACATTTATTATGACGATAAATTGTAGAAACATTATTTACACAAAGCCCAGTGGACGTTAAAGACCGTTTTCGAAAGACGGTGAACTGAGTTTTCAATGAATTTATGCTTTAGTTGGACTATAAACGCCTTGGCTAGTTCTTGCAAACAACTGTTGCAGACTGAATATTATAATAGTCTATTTTAAAATGAAATATCGGATCATATTTGAAATATAGCGCTGTTCCCGCTGACATTCTTAAAACATGATATATAGCTTTCTTTAAGCCTGATTAATTGAATTATATTGGATTTTCTTCTAAGTCTATATGCAATTGTAATAAGTGGTCGGAAATGTCTGACTAGAAATTATGTTTTTGGGTTCAAATTCCACGTAATGAACAATTGTAATGAAAATTTATAAGTGGTTATATTATGAAATCTCGATATATTATGAAATTTGTCAAATAAGTAATTTGTAATATCTTCCTTTGAATAATATCTAACGATTTCTCTATATGGATTGCTGTTAAAGCTTTACTATTCCAAATTTATGCTAATACATAGCATTTGTAAATACAAAGAGCTGGAGCAAAATGGGACTACTAACGTTTTAGTTATCCAGTCTGTTTTGATTTACAAATTACATAATAAATATACATAATATAATACAACATTGTTGAAAAACATTATAACTGTTTTCAATTCGGAGAAATGCTTTTTTGGTATATACAATTAAAGCTTCGGTAAGCAGAGAACGTAGCGTTGAGACACTCCGTTTTACACTTTCCGTCCGAATTTGAAGCATTATGTGTTGAGTGATAGAACTCAATGGCATGTTTTTTTTGCCAGAACAGAAAAAAAAGAATTGCCGCGATGGGAATCGAATACACGACCAATGCATTTTCAGTTGAACGGTTCTTATATAATTATAGAACGCAACAGGTACCATCCAATAAGGTATTTAGCAAAGTGAAATTACAGTAAATACTCATTGAGTGGCGAACAGCGAGTGCGCCGCCATTTTGCAAAATTCTCAGTTTACAAGAGGATAATCGTTTCAGGGAGAGCCGAGACTCTTAAAAATACCGCAATACTAAATATCTAAAGTGGATTTTATAAACGGATCGCTTGTAAAGACGTTTTGTAGTGAAAGCATTATGTTAGGATTTTCTATGTAATGGATGTTGTTAATTTGGTTTTTACATTCCTTTTTAAACTTAACGCGGTATCCCGCATTTACCAGGGTACCCGCTTGTAGGCAGAAGAGACCTGGTGTTAAGACACTCCGTTCTCTACTCTCCGTCGATTTTTTTTTGACATTGCTTATGTTAGGCACTTGTGCAACTGCGCCACAACGGTTTCAAAAACCTCGACGAAAGCAAATCATGATGCGAGTTTCTGTTTAAGCTGAACTATTCATGCTATAAATATATTATTTATCAGTGAAACCCCAAATGTTGGTAGCAAAAAAGTACATAATAATATTCCAGCTTCCAAAGTACCGAGAAATCTAATAAATACAGTTATAATAATAATTGAATTGTCTACACGGTGCAAGCACTGGCGCGCCGCCAAGACGTTATGAATGAGTCAACCGCTTATTGTACCGCCCTACATTAATGTAGATAATATAATTTATCATATTATATTTAATTAAATTTAAGTTAATGTATTTTTTTTTAATTCACGCTGTATTCCTCATATATCAGGGCAGGCAGTGGAAACCTAGTGTTAATACATTCCGTTCTCAGTCCGCCGAATTCTCCAGGCATTGCGTGTTAAGTGGCGGAACTCAACGCCGCACTTTGCCTCGTTACCAGAAAATATTAATTATAGTACATTGGTGTAAGATTTATAGCCGACTAATTAGCTATAATTTTTAATGGTAGTCATATTGAACGCGACGCCATTTCATGCAAACTTGGCAATCAGCGGTCGCCACAAGCTCCGATAAGTTAGACCAGCGCTATATACTGATAAACGAAACAAGTTAATTTTCATAAATTAAGTTAGAAAAATCGGACATAATGTGTAGAAGAAAGTCTCTATTCCGTTCTCCATTTAGATACTTCCGTTTCTTACTTTAAGCTTTTCTACTTGTTACAGAGAGACTTATATTCTTCTTCCTCGCATTAATCCCGGCTATTACCAGGGTCTGCCTTCCTACTCAACCTACTCCACTTTGCACGGTCTTTTGCGTCCTCGGTGGTTAGACCATTGGCTCTCATGTCCTGCATCACGACATCCAACCAGCGCTTCCTTGGGCGTCCGGGAGGTCGCGCTCCAGGAACTGGTATAGCAAGGCACATGCATCCGACATAGTTCTTAGGCCGGCGCGTAACGTGGCCAAACCATTTTATACTGAGACTTATATGAAAAATATTTGTAAACCTTAACAGGGCTTTTAAATATTATTATTTTTGCACACCAAAACTATAATCGTTTTACGAAAATTAGTATACACAAACAAAGCTCAAATATTTTAATAACATCAGTTTAGAATGTGGACTGAAATGAGAAATTCCGTAAAATCCATTTTATTACGAAACAAATATTTCATAATTTAATATAAGAGGTGAGTTGTGGTGCAGTGACTGGTGTAAATATGATATGATTGATAGGTTGTGGGTTCAATTTCCACTCGAAGAAATGAAATATTTGATGATTTCATATCCTCGCTCTGGAAACGAGGTGTTGAGTTCCGCCACTCAACACGCAATGCCTCCATAATTTGACGGAAAATGGTGTAAACGTGCTGTATCCTGTGTATAACAGGATATTTTTATCAGAAATGAATATTGCTTAAAAACCCTGTGGCGACCAGCCACCCCTAAATCCTAATAAATTATAAGCGCCTACAAAAATTATAGTAGCAAATACCGGTTTTCTTCATATCTGTACTTCAAGATTAATTTATTGATAAATTCATCATATTGTAATATTGCTTCTTTAATTTTTATTTTTTTTTGCGTAGGCCTATCTGACTGGGAATTGAAACCATGCCATCACACTGACGGAGATCGCGGAGTGGGTGCGGAAGTCCAGCGCTAATGCAGACCCACTTCTCCATCAAAAGGCAAGAATTCGAAGAATGCATTATGCGTTGATACGCAGATACAATTACCCTAGACGAGAGAGACGGGAGGTTTATAGATCTAGCAATCAGTCGACGCTGCGGGAGTTATGCAAACCCTAGGAAAAATTTCGGGGTACCTTCAGGCCGTCTACGTAAATGCATATCCCAGTGATAAAAAAATCAGGCAAGGTTGAAACCATGCTAAATCTCTGGCAATGAAAACGTCTCTTAAAATTCTTCCACAAAATATAAAATAAATAAACTAAAACCAACAGGACGATAGGACGCTTTTGGCTACTCATTGCAATTCAAACTTACAGCAAATCTAAAACAATATCTTCAATATTAAATATTAATAACAAATGTAAATTTCATTCAGTACAACACAAACATTTGCCTTTCAATGTCCATTTTTTTTGCTCTATTACATGTTAAGAGCAAACTTGTTCACATCCATGTATCTTTAGTGTTATCCGTTCTGGCCTATCGCCAGGGGTCTAGCATTACAATAGTGCACTAGATTTACTAAATACATGAAATAGTATATTGTATAAGAAATCTTGTAAAAATATAATTAAAAGTATTTCTTGGGGGAACGAAAGTGTCTTACAGGGAACTGAGTGGATTTACCGCACATATATTGGAGTAGGCTAGGTACCTACTCTACGAAGAAAATTTAACACGGCAAAGATTTGTGTAGTACCTAATTGTGACGTAATGATTAGTCTCTCCATGAGTAATACCTATAGGTCGAAATATCAAAATGTTATCTAAGAATAAAATTTTGAATAAAATCATTAAAAAATAAATTATTAAATTTAGAAAATTATATAATTTTTAATTTCTATTGTCAAGTTTTGAATAAAACTACAAATATCTGAAGATAATTCACACAATATTATACAAGCTTTTATTAGTGTAAGAAAATAGATAAAACAAATATCTTGGCGCTATTCCCACAACGGTCGCGGCATGCGGCAATACGTTGCATGAATGCTTGTTTCGTTAAACATCGTCACATTGACGGACTGTTCATTGAAAGAAATGCTCTCTATACACTATACAGCTAACTATGGAATAGAAGGTGGAGAATACAGAAAGCTATCCTGGCTAGAAGTGTATTCAAATCTATACAGTTTATTCAACAGCTCCATGTTTTTTACCGTAAACAGAGATAGCCTAGTGCTAAAATCTCTGTTTTCGATTTCACGTCCGGAATACTGTGTTTAGAATGGCAAAAATCTGCACTACGCTTTATCTTATCGTAGCGGACATATTAAAATACTTTCTAGAGGAGGGTGACGATGCCCAACTAAGGCCCTATAGGAGATCTCTTACTCTCTTACTTATATTTTTAGGGTTCCGTACGCAACATCCCTCAACTGACCATATATTATAAACATACATCTCCCCACTACTCCATGGTGGCATTGAGAACAAAACTCTTTCTTTTAATAGTATACCTCAAAAATATATATAACAAAATTAGCTACTAACTTACGGCTTTATAAATATTTGCCTTTACCTAGCCTCAAAAGGGATGCGTATTATAAAATCCATCTAATAATAGCGCTACGAATCCCTAAATGTTAGATGGCAATTTATATATTCGAAGAGCAGTTTTATATTTTATTCTTAATTTAAATTATTTTTTAAATTAAATTAAGAAAGAAACCATTCTATACATTTATACCTATAGATAAAATTGAAGTCTCTGTGATTTCAAAATAACCGTGTTTTTTAAGAGCATAAGAGTATATTTATTTAAATAAAAATCAGCTTCACGCGACGCGGTGTCATGCACACAGCAAGGTAGGCGGAGGGAACCAAGTGTTCAGACACTCGGTTCCCAACTTTCCGTCGAATTCTGGAGGCATTGCGTGTTGTGCGGCGGAACTCAACGCCGCGCTTTTGCCTCAACACGTGTTCCTGCGTCATGACTGGCCTCTTGTTGTATTTACATGAACTAAAATATAAAAAAAGAATTGTCTGTCTTTTTGTTTCTCCGGACCAATTTCCAGAACATCTGAAGTGATTTTTATGGGTTCACTGAAAGATTCAAGGAGCTGTGGAATAACATATAGGCTACTTTATATCGTGAAATTCCCGGGGAATCGGGATTTGCGCGGAAAAAAACGTTTGTCGTGTTGTCGTACTTAGATATTATATTTATGTATATGTATTTTTTAATAAATACTACATTTTTTGCGAGAAAAAATAAAATCTCAACACATTTAAATTATCATTTATTAATTGTTCAACATTATAGATAACCACTACATACTAAAATAATATTTAGCTAATTTTCCCTAAATAAACTTAAATCATATCAAATAAATATATGTACAGTTCAAGCGGGCGAAACCGTGCGAGGACCGCTAGCACAGAAATAAAAATTAGATAATGTAGGCCAAGCCCAATTTATTAGTTCTAGATTACTATGCCATTACTTACATCTTGGGCACTTTCTTACACTGTATAAGATGACAATGATCTTTGTAAGCCGAAAGCTTTAATATAGTCGCCGTGGCTGGCGCGTTGCCAGAACGCATTCGACTTTGAGGACAAATTTCCCTTAGACAGTTTTATGATCAATCAACATTGATCAAATGTCTTGAATATGTATTGCTGAACTAATATTGAATGGTAATAATTTAGCTAAATTATTACTTGATTAATTTTGCGGGAACTTTTGGATTTAGAAATATATTTACGTAAATTTATAAGGTCATCTTGGTGCAGGAGCATAATCGTGCGACTGTAAATACAACGGTTTTTGGTTCGATTTTCCCTCAGAGGAATGAAGTAATTAATATTCTTTACAATTATTCGCTCTGGTGAAGAGGTCAATCGCGGCGTTGAGTTCCGCAACTTAACACACAATTCCTCGATAATTCGGCGGAAAGTGGGGAACGGGAGTGTCATAATGGGAGCATCTTAATACTAAATTCGAAGATTTCCTCTGCGTTCCCTGTAAAAAGTTACATATAGTAATTTTTTTCGAAACTATTAAGCGTAGAAATATGAGAAATCTGGGAGTAGGAGAGCACTAAGAGAAGATTTTTCTAAATTCTTCTGAAGCGAGAACTAGATTTTGCGTTGTACAGTCCACATAAACGAATTGTGAGAAATAATTATTTTTAAAAAAACTAAAACTTCCAGTATTCAATAAAATAAGATCCAACTGTGCCAAGATGATATTTTATATATATAAAGTAAAATAATTTAGTCAATCAGTAGCAAATGGTTGCACTTAACAACGATTCGAGGTCGAGATTGTATTTTATTTAAAATAATAATAATTTCAAAGTAAATTACACACAAAGATGTGTCAACAAGAAATAGCGTCAAATGAAATTGAAGCGATCTAAATTCTAAGCAATTTTATAGATTTACTGAATACTAGTTTGTAATTAAGATTAAAACGTAGTAGACACAAAAAGAATATATAACATTGGCTCCATCGCTTTCATAAGGGTAAATCAATGTATGCAGTAGTGACTTGACACTATAACTTTTTCAAATTACAGGAGTAGAATATAAAAATAAAGTGTACAGGGCGGCGCAGTGCATCTTTGTCTTAATTAACACAGTGGTTGTAAGTTTGATTTTAACTTAGCAAATGATAATATTAAATAACTTTTCTCCTCTGCTTACCAAATTATTTTCATTTCTCCGCCTTTCGCCTCTCAAATCGCTTTAGTAAAATAGAAAACGAAGTACAAACAAATAAAAAATGTTCACATACCTTTCTCCTCAAACTGAGTATGATGATATCCATAAACTCCTAATTTCTAATAACACTATATTAGATTCACAATTCATATATACTGAGCTGGTACTGTTCCACTTGTTCGTAGTTAGTTTCATTGTTAGAAGCCTATAGAATGCATCGGTTTCTATTAATAGAAATATCGATCAAGTCTAACAATGCAGTGCAGTCTACTCAATATCATAATGAAATGAGGATCTTTAATAAATTGTGCTATAGCTGAGAAGCAAAACCGATATGGCACTGTCCCGTATCTGTATCACAAATAGTATTAGTTACTAGTTAAGTTAGCTTTTATTTTATTTTGAATTCTCGCTAAGGAAAACAGATATATTCTTAGAATGATCCGCAAGTCTATTGAAATACAAAATCATCCAAATTTCAATAGAGAGGACGGTTGGAAAGTTTCTACCACCTAGAACCCACTCATAAATACAGTGAGCACAATCTTTAGGTACCCAGGGCAAGCGAGGAAATTAAAAAACCATTGGCGGTACTTAAATATAACAAATATGTCCACTGATAGACGAATGCTACCTCAGTCTACTAGTGTTAAACGGTCAGTCTACGGGTTTAAAAAAAGGTAAAACTAAATATACGCCATTAATCGGGTTAAATACTTCCATTTAAACTATCATGAACGGCCTAAGTCACGTCCATCCACATAACCCTCTAAAAGGGTTTCCTCCTGATAAAAAAATAGGGATCCCCCAGAGTTAGTTCACCCAACAACACTACCAGGTATTCTTATTTTCGATAGAGCAACTGTGTTTTTTTGTTGTAGCAGTAGAAAAATATCCAATTTCTTTATTGGACAGAGTGAGTCCTGAAGTAAGGCATCTGAAGCTGGGGTGCTTTAAAGAAAAAATCTGTACGTCATCCAGATTACCACCCGGAATACCTATTTATCAATGAAAACCAGCTAACTGCGAATCGGACTCGCGCACGAACGGACGTACCATTATATGTATAAAATTGCTTAAATATTTTATGAAATTTTAACGGTCTAACTATTATGATTCTTGAGACATAACCTTCTGGCAAACGGACCGACAGTTAATTCATAGTAATAGGGTTGATTTCACCCTTTGGGTACGGAAACTTAAACAATTAATTCTAAATATTCTTTATTCAATTAGACCATTACAAGTACTTTTGTACTACGAACTTTTCGACTAAAAACAAACACATAGAAGAAAATATATGTTTTTGTAAACCACGATTGTATATTTTAAATTTAACAAGCATTTAACTGTATCGATTTCCTTCGATACCATCGAATTAAAACTTTACACTTTTTACTACATAGATAGCCTGTAAAGCATACAAATGTTTATTACGATTTCAATCGTATCGAGCGCCGCGTTGGACACCGACTCCTGAATCAATTATTAAAACCCCCATATCGATTTGGTCATTTGCTTCCAACTGTCACTTATTCTTGATAAAGTTTGATATACACTGGTGGATATTGATTTTTGTAATTATTAATTAGTTATAATTGTTTTGCTTATTAGTTCTTATGCTTTAATGTAACATATATCATGAGTAAAATTTAACAGTTTAATTGTATTTTAATTGTAAAAATGGAGAATGGAATCCAATAAAGTGTTTTAATGGAAACGGATTTTTCTTACCAATAGATTTTCAACTTCTCTCTAGCTACTCTGCTAGATGCGGGATACAGCGAGAAGCTAAAAAAATATTATTTTTTATTAAAACCACTATAATATCTTTCTTATTTTCTGTATTTTCTTTAAATAGCTGATATCGAAATCTGTTTCATATTAGTTACTATAGAAAAAAATAATAAATGGTTTTTTTTTTTTAAGACACGTCTAGATATTTTTTGAGCTATAAAAATAATAAATTCCACTATCTACCATAAATAACAGATTTCATTTTAATATTTGAAATATTTGTGGTGTAACATTAATCAATCTTAAAATATCCGCACACTACCCGATAAACGTATGATCTAGGATATCTGCCATTACATCGTTTTGACAAACGTGCGGTTGTATCGCCATGGTCCAGTACTGGTACTGTGATAATTAAAACGTTATATTCCCCCAAAAAATATGTTTTAGTGTTTTTTCTACATATTTTGTGTACGGTACGTTCAAATTAATGGACGTATAATTTTTTTTATTTTATTATCGTCGCATAAATGGTGGTTAAAAAAATTCTGACTTTACAAGCGGCTTAGGTTTTTTGTTTATCGAGTGAATTAAATTAAAATATTTGATTTAATTTAATTATTTATTTTTAAAATCTTTCGGTACGAAACCTTCAAAAAAACCCTATACTTGTGTTTTTGTTATATTAGTATAAAAAATAATCTTTAAACAGCGAACATGAATGCTTTATAATTTTATGAATATAATATTTCGTATATTAAAAATCTTTGTGTAGTAGAACCATCCGATATAAATTATTTTTGTTTTTGATTTGTTTTGGATTTTTTGTTGCTTTGAAAAAATAATTAAGTAATTAAATTATAATTAAAATATTTACACTGTTAATGATAATTTTCTTGTCTAAGTCATGTTTACATGAAAAATTATCATATAATATAAATTTACAACAAAACAGTAAAATTTATAGTACATTTTCAATAAATTATATTTTCAATGTATACACCTACAAAATCTAAATGTATTTATCTAAATAATTTTTCGCAATTGAACCATCTGTGAATACATAAAAATTCACACCGGAAAATATAAAAAAATCGCGTTCGTCTTTTAACTTTATAGTCTTAGTGACTAATCATGAAATATTTATAGAAAGATATTAAAGATATGTTTTATGCTATTATATCTCCAAGCTATATCGCGCACATAACAGCGTAGGCTGAAGGAATCTGGCAACCTAATGTTAATACACTCCGTTCCCATTAATACACTTCCATTCCACATTCGCCTCCGAATTCTGGAACCATTGAGTGTTTAGTGGCGAAACTTAACGCTGCGCTTTGCCACATTACCAAAACGAGAAAATGAAAAAATAAAAAAATAATTTCGTCGAGTGGGAATCGAACTAACAACCTGTCGCGTTTCCAGCCGCACGCTTGCGCCCCTGCGACACAACTGGCCTCGATATATTGAAGATATTGATATAAAAAAAATACTCTTAATATTGAAAGACAGGAGAAAATTATACGTTTTGTACTATCGATCAGGTGTATGAAAATAAAGTGTTTTACTTGTGTATAAACGCCAGTAGTGACTGACTTGTGGCTTAGAGTGGACAGTGTCGGAGTGTTATTGCATTAGTGACACACGTGGTGTTGGTGGTTTAAGTTCTGTGTATATACCTGTTTTGTGTATTTGTTTACTTATATATATTGAAAAGGTAGGCTGTTTAGGTTTATATATTTCTTTTTTATTTATTTTTTATGAAATTATGTCAATATTTCAACGTTGAGAGTATTTCTTGTTTGGTTTCTTTTCTTGTAATGTCATCAAAAGATTATCATGGAAAGTAGCGGATAATTGATTGATTGTCAATGCTTCATTGTGAGTTTGTAAACAATATTTTTTTTTTACTTTTCAATTTTTTTTACATTCATCATGTGTATAATTTATATATATTTGAAATTATAATTTTTTGAATAACAATAATTATGCAGTATATAGATTTTTGAATATGATATTGAAAGTTCGGTATTCTTATCAAATGCATTGAGTGAGTGGTAACGATGGTACAGACAGAGGAAAACGTATAAGAGAACTTGTCACTAGAAGAATTTTAAATCACATTCACTTACAATGGGAAAACTACCAAGCACTTTTGAAGTGCCTTAGCTTAATTTTGATGCTAAATGCTATATTGAATTAATAAGCTAGCAAAAACAACTTGGATCCATCTATTCTAAAAAATCAAACGAATGATAAACTTATTCAGATTACAGAAAAAAAGGGTTACGGAAAGATATTGTTAATTATGCTACCTTGCCATACACGAGCAGTTGAAGTATAAAGATAGTAACAGAAACTGCAATGTCGGCATGTTATAAAAAAAACAATAAGAAGAATGTAAACTTAATGTAAAAGTAAATGTAATGCAAATCTAGCTTCTAAGAAATTTATGCCGAAATTCGATAGTAGACGGGATTTTTTGTATAAAAATAAATATTTTTTTTCCTAACTTTTATTGTGTATTTTTTTAAGTTTTATGTTTCAAACTTCAATATATATCTTTCTCTAAGTACTTGTTATGTTTTAATAGTGTTTTAAGAAATTTGTATTAAAGAACTATGACATTTCGTCATACATTAATTTTTCAAAAATTTAAAATTTCGTTGCGCATGCGCGGCCTGAAGATGTATGTTTAATTTTAAGTTACTATTAGATTTTAAGTTACTATTACTACATAACATTACTATTAGAATTCGAATCACAAACTTTTATTTTTCCATTCTTAAATGACCCCCCCTTTCCTACAATGTTTGATGATAGTGACCAAGGAAAAAGAGATATATTGAGATGGTACCCCGCTAGGGTTAAAGGCTGAAGCTAAAAGTTCGACATTTACATAGATTTTGTTTAATGTTTTTTTATAATATAATTATAAATTTATTCAATGAATGAGAAGAAGAACTTGAGAGGAGGTCTCTGTAAGAATATATAAAAAATCTAAACATTTTTTAAGCTTTACGTTGTATCCTGCACGTAGCAGGAGGGAGACAGAGAGCACCTGGGAACCTAGTTTTTAAACTCCGATAAAATTTCGATGCCTGACTTTCACTTTCCACTGAATTCTTCATTGCATGTTAAGTGGCGAATTTCAATACTACGATTTGCCTCATTACCAGAGCGGGGAATTGAAAATGTTATGTATTTAATTCCCCCAAACGGGATCTGATGTAGTAGGAACCCATAACCGACACGTTCACAATCGTAAACTTGTGCGCCAGCGCCGCGAAGACCTCTCTACTAAAATTATCATATAATTTAAATAGAACATACCTTTACAGTTAATGTCGCACATACAGATAGAATGAGAGAATTTCATATTCGAAATCGTGGGAGATTGTTAAATTACAGTGCTCAACGCTGCACCTTATCATACTCAAGCGGGCAATTTTTATTTTTCCCCTAACGAGATTCGAATCAATAACCATCGCTTGTACAGAAGAGCACGAGGCTGCCAGGACGGCTTTTATAATAAATACATAAATAATTGTAAATTCAAAAGGCTTATCTCATAAAACCTTTCTACCCTATTAACGTTCCATATAGTATAAATAGTTCGTATGCAGTCTACGTACTGACCCGTAAGCTATCTGAAGACCCACAGGTCAACATGAGCTATCTATATCTCCTAGATATAATATGTACTGTATTGATTAATATAGCGTGTACTTTATAATATTATATTTATTTACATATTATATATATTACTATATATGTAAGGTCGTTGTAGTGTACGTCTGTAAATGGTTTCGACTAATGGTGGATTCGACTGTCTGACTGACTGAATGGAGGAATGAAATATTTGATATTTCCACTTCCACGCCCTGCCTCAAGAATTTGTCAAAAGGAGTCTCTCTGTCTACCTTGCTATGTGCGGAATATAGCGTGAAGCTAATATATATATATATAAATATATATATATATATATAGGTACCTATTCATACAT
Source organism: Heliconius nattereri (assembly GCA_013403645.1). Classification (NCBI taxonomy): domain Eukaryota; kingdom Metazoa; phylum Arthropoda; class Insecta; order Lepidoptera; family Nymphalidae; genus Heliconius; species Heliconius nattereri. Next base: position 8,594,515 of record JAAIXI010000248.1, on the reverse strand, counting down.
ATTTTAAAATATATATAGCTAGCTAAATTTAATGGAATGATGACACATGATACATGCTTTTATCTAAGTTAGCTTGTAGAACTACATTCTTGACTTAATTAATTGCGATTATTGTTAATTTTGAAAATTGATATATTTTTAATGTATTATTTATAGCAAGGGGCCCCACCAGCGCCATATTTTTTTCTCACATCTCACATATATTGTTTTTTTTTATTTTTACTAATCCATGAACCTACAGTGTAAAGCCATTAGAACACTAAAAATACTTGAAATTAGAGAACGAACGAAATTATAAATAGTACGATTATTTAACACAAAACATTACACAGATGGAACATACATACATATGTATAATATATATTAATATATTAGCATAAAATATCCTAAGAATCGCTTTGAGTTCTAAGCAATAAATTGTCACTGAGAATATACCATAAATAACCGTTACCTACCGCAAGAAATAACATATTTATACACACTAATTTTAAAGAGAATTAATGGAGATTGTAACAAAACGAATACTCTTTGTGTGTCGCCAAATTGCTGAAGTGTATTTATTTGACTCGAACGTAGATTCGAGTGTTTGAAATGCCAAGGCAAAAGTAAACAAACTAATTTGATAAAAAATTTAATGCTTACCACAATTTAACTAAATATATTTACTTTAAGAATTCGATGTCAGTCGTGGCACAGTGGGTCAAGCGTTGCCAGTCGCACGCGACGGTTGTCGGTTCGATTTCCGACCCATTCATCGAATGGAGAACGGTTTCTCGATTTATTATTTATTTTTTTATCTTCTCATACTTTCCCATCATTCAGTAAAGATAACCTAATGTAATTATTTTATTTTATTGCACTTTGTCCAGTTTAAAAATAATAAGTATAGTAATAATGAATTTTACCTAAATTGATAAGTTTTACTAATAATAATATTAAAATTACACTTAGTAGGATTCAAGCCCAATGGTCTAACCACGAAGGACGCAAAAGACCGTGCAAAGTGGAGTAGGTTGAGTAGGAGGGCAGACCCTGGCAATAGCCGGGATTAATGCCAGGAGGAAGAAGAAGAAGGATTCAAACCCACAGCCATCACGCTTAACGTGCTTTATTATGTCAAACTGTAACTAACGAATAATCAAATATAAGAATCTGAATAACACACACTTCTAAATTGTTGTACCATCATAAAACTTGACAATTATGTGAAGAGTAGATGATAATACAATATTATGGTACCATCGAGCTGATGATGGAATTGAAGAATGACTGGTGGAACCTTGGATTAGACACGAATAGGTAACTCCTAAACATCGATCGAATTTATGCTCATTACATTCGTCTTTCTAATATGTTCTGTTGAAAAAATCGTGTTTTTCAAACGTGTAATTTTTAATTTCAATAGCATCAACGAGTCAATGGCGTCAACATCATTTCTATGCTATAATTCCAAACAATTTAGTACCAACTTATAAAAATATAGTATTTTTTAGAAAGCGTACACAAAAAAATAAAATGCTAAAATGTAGGCGTAACCTTCGAATGTAATTATTTCTGTCTTGCAACGCCGGCATGCTTGCAGCGCGCGGACCCCGCCGCGCCGCCTTGGCCAGATTATAAAATGATTCCAAAATAAAAACAGCTCATGCCTAACTCTATTTTTTATTGCAGACACCTGATTTGTTTTTACACACGAAATGCTTTGAGCGTGCGGCGCTTTAAATTAAATATAACATTTTTAATTTGCATTTTCTTGTAAAGAAATGAAACGAAAAGTATAAGCGGAGAGAAAAAATTTTGAAATATACATTATTTTATTTATTATTATTTCATTATATTAGGGGAATACCTATCCCATATAGGTTTTTAATTACGCGGCAAATTTCATATAAAATGCAACAAATAGACCGAGAAACCTGTATGTGATACAAATGGTCTTAATAGACGGACAGATGGAGAATAACAAAACTCAAATATTCTATATTAAGAATATCTTATTAAAATTTGTTGAATCATTTCCGAAAACTAGAATCCTCTTAGTTCCCAAGTACATTATTGTTTCAGTAAATTTGTTCGAAGCAACAATTTTCTATGCACTACGCCACCCGTGAAATTCGGTTAAGTATGTATTTTGGACTCGGTCCAAAACAATTAGCGTGGTAGTATGCTCGAACTATAGCGGAATTGAGAGACGAATGATGTTGGGCTATGCCTATAATTATACTCATTATTATCGTCATATTATAAAACAATCTACGAATATTTAAGGTATTTAAGAGATCAGTTATTTGTCACTGCTGTTTTATATATATCAGCTTCACCTTGTATCCCGTACACAGCAGGGTGCGCAGAGGGAACGTACTGTTAAAACTCTCCGTTTCCCATTTTCCACAGAACTCTGTAGGCATTGTGTGTTGACTGACGGAACTCAAAGCCACACTTTGCCTCTACACCAAAGCAAAAAAATGAAAATATAAATCTACATAAATATTTCATTTCCTCGAGTGAGGATCAGGCCACGACTGACCTTATATTTTTATATACTAGTTATGAAGTACTAAGTGAATAACAAAACCAGTGCAAAGAAAATGAAAAATTTTACGATATTATATATGCAATCAAATAATCTCTATATCAATTTCTCATTAATAGCTTTTTTAATGTACGGATTTTTTTAGTTCCTTGAGGTTTACCAAATCTGAACCTAAATGATTTTAGAGGATTTCACAAAATGTTTGGGAAATTGAAAAAAACTTGATTTTATGTATAGCCCACACAAACATTATGGCATGACATAAGATACAGCTCGTCACATATAGTGTCATAGGCAATATCTAAAATCTATTATTTGTAATACTATATGAGGAATTGCTCGGTTCACGCGTAAGGAAGTGCAGTAGGCTATCAGAGTGCGAGGTTATCAAAAGTAAAGTCAGGGTAAATTCTAACAATACACAATATTTGATTTTATTATTATTTTTTATATTTATTTTATTATTCAGGAAAATAAAACAAATTTAAAACAAAATAGCCTAATCTAAATAAAATAGACTGATAATCTATTTACAGTTTTAAAACTTGAAATTTATTTATAAATTCAGATGTTCTTATAGTCTCTTCACAGAATTATCAGCATTTAGGTACCTTACACGTTCAAAAGTTTAGTTTTTATCTAATATTTTTTTATCTGTTTTTATCTTATAAACATGTGTGAAAAAGACAGCGGGAGTCGATAAACATCAGCTATTATGATGACAATCGCTGAAATTAATAGAATGAAATATATTTTTTCCACTTTGAAGTTTGAGAAAACTATTCTTGTTTCACATTAATGATCTGATTTTCGTGATAATTATGAAAATGTTGAAAATGTAATATGATGTAAAATATACGTAATTTTCTTTTGTGGTTTTTAAAGTAAATTAGAATAATAGGTCAAGGTTTTCGATTATCTCAATACCTGACACAGTTGGACCGCGTCTTTACAAGGTGGTTACCTCTTTTATATTAATAATGCTAACTTTTACATCGCTAATTGATACGGACATTGTGTGTAAGACAATAGTACTACGTTTTCTGCAAATAACCAAAGATTTATAAATAATAAATTACTGCAACAAAAATTATCATAATCTTAAAATCTCAAAATTATCCAATTATGCACATGAAAATATATTAGTCAAATATGTGCATTTGTGTATTGTCTCAGTGGAAAAAATTGTCCAAAAAAGGTTATAAAAAGTATCGATAAATCCTTTACGACTTTATTGTCTTTTTCCATAAAAAAAACTTACTACTACAAGCTACAAAGACAATTGTAAATATACAAAAATAAATTTTAACCGTCAACAATAACTGAAAGTTCCCTGATTATACAAGTTCGTCTTAACCCCCAGAGATTTTCCGTTTAATTAACTTTAGAATTGCAGTTGGAAAACATATATAATTACATATAAGAAGACTGCTCAAACCGAAAAGTTTAGAAGCTTAAAAGTTATAATAATTCCGAGTTATTTCCAACGTTCTTGGATCAATGCGTAAACTTAATGAAACTTAGTTTAAATGCTGGCTTCGACGTGACTAAGCTATAATTGTCATCATTAAGATGAAAGATTTTTTTATATTATTGCTTTTTTTATGATAACATAAAAAAAGAAAGAAAATATGCATTAATAATTAGGTCTTTGATTTTCCCGATTATTTCACATTTTAAATGAAACTCTTTAATTGGTTTAATAGTGTATTATACATATTAGGAAACCCGAAATTTCCGTCCTATAGTGGTGCCGCCTGTAGGATAGGATACTAGATAGGATCTATGTACTTGTGACCATGACTGCAACGTATTTGAAGCGCCGAGTTTTGCAAAAATGTATTATATTTCTATCTGTCGTACAGTTGATAAAGCAAGTGCTTTATTAAAGCTCCTATAAACGAATCCTATACTTTTTGTATAATAAATCCTATTTTTATTAAACTACTTTAAATATCGAGTGTCTTAAGATTGCATTCTCACTGCCGATCCCGTTATATGTCGAAAGAATAATATTTTTTAAAGTGGAAATCGAACCGTTGCTATTACACTCAGACACTGCGCCTCAAATAGCTATGTTTAATAGGTATAATCAATATACTAGTATATGTCGTTTTAAATATATTTATATTTAATCACAGTTCAAAAGCGCTCATAACCCAATTTTAGATGCTTCCTTACAATCATTCATTTGAATTGCATACTAAAATAATATTCATTCACTTGCGATACAATTATTTGTGTCGGAGAAGTGCAGTGGCCTATCTAATTTAGTTTTAATATAAAATTATTGATATAGACATCGTGTACTCTTATAATAAATAGTTTGCAAATCAATTATTGGAAACTATTATACGCTCTGATATCCAGGCGAAGCGCGGCGTTGAGTTCCACCACTCAACAAGCAATGTCTCCAGAATTCGCCGGAACATGGAGAACGGACTGTAGTAATTACACTTACAAATTACAATTTGGGTAGTAGTTGTTATTTTTATACATTTTCGATACGCTATTGATTTTTATATGATTATTTACTGGTTTTTTTTTTTGCTTGTCTTCGTTTATTTCAGTAGTAGATAATATCGATTTTCTTTTAGTTTCTTGGTGTTGAGGTTTTTGTTTATTTCAGCTCAGATTTTATAGATAATAAACCAAGGTTTGACAACTTTTATCAGTAGTACTTTTATTGATTGTAAATTTACAAGGAACCAACGATGAGTGCGCAATGGATACCCCATTGCGCACTTGACTAGTTTTTGTTTCATATACTCGTATATCTATAAGTAAAGTGAAAAACTAATTTCACGAAATAGCAGTTTGAAGCGTAATTCGGTTTAAAAGCGAATAAAGTAAGTATTAAACCTGCGCTCAGATAAATTTTACTTTAACGGTTTATTTGTTGTAAACAGTCTGGAATATTTAAATGGCTGTTTCGTTCAACGAAATTACTTTTAAGCTATAAAGTAAAAAGGTTTGTGATCGAAAACCGCATTAAATAGTAAAATGTGATTTAGATAGGGAGTGAAAAGGTAATGTTAAAGAAAGATCTTGTAGATCTTTCTATAATTTCCATAAAGGACAGTCGTGGCGTACAGGCACAATGCCTCCAGAATTATGCGGAAAGTGAGGAACGGAGTGTCTTAACACTAGGTTCCCTCTGGCTACTCTGCTATATGCGGGATATAGCGTGAAGCTGATTTAGTTTTTAATTTAATTTTTAATAAAACATACAATATTCATTTAAGAATTATGAAGAATATATGTTTTTTTTAATTGAACATTGGTTTAAGTTAAAAAAAAAACAGTATATTGTTAAACTAATATTTATTATCTTCTTAAAAAATAATCATAATACAATTTTAAAGCTCAAAAGCTTTATTAAACTTTCGTTTCGAATATGTACGACAAAACCCATAAGTCTATTACTTATTCAATGGAAGGGAATTTTAACTTCCGTTTAGATGTTCAGGCACTTTTAGTCGGTAATATTTTAGAAGTTCCTTTAAAGTTACACTGTAAATATTGTTGATTGTATTGGCATCTGCAATTCTATGAATTGTCTCAAAATTATATAGAAATTGAAGAAAGTAGAGTCTCATCACTAGGTTCTCTCAAATAACAAGTTACCTAGTACTTTTGAGCCACATACAACTAGACTAAAAATTTAATTTCAATGTCGTACATTATAAAGGTATCGTAATCGTTAAGGTGAAGATCGATATCAGACAGGTATTTGTTGATGAAGCCGCGACCAGTTACTTGGATACAGTATGGACACAAAATGTATTGACCGATAGAAAGGGGAAATTAAGACAATTATACACTGTAGAGGTTTTAGGGTATATATATTTTTTTTATTTCTTAGCTGTATCCCGCATATAGCAAAGTATACAGAGGGAACCTAGTGTTAATACTTCGTTCCCCATTAAGACACTTCCGTTCCCCACATTCTGCCCAATTCTTGGAGAGCATTGCTTGTTGATTAGCGGAACTTAATACCGCGCTTTGGTTCGTTTCCAGAGCGAGGAAATGAAAATACGAAATATTTCACTCCCTGAGTGGGATTCGAACTCACAACCATTGCGTTTAAAGACACACGCACGCACTCCTGTGCCATAATATTTTGTAAAAGCTTAATTGGTTCATTTTGCTCCATTTTATAACGCACCCTCCCCAATACTATGTTTACCAATCCGTTTAAGCAGTAAAACATCAAAGATTTTAAATTGCACATTTATACAATACACGTTTGATCTATGATGAACTGAAAACACTGCATCTCTATGATTTACTCTCAGACTTTCTTATGTATATGTAGATTTTAATTAAATAAATTTTAAATAAATAAATATAATGTATATATTTATAGTATAGTTTAATTCCAATTCGATGAACCAATGCATTGTCAAGTTAGTATTTTAACATTTTCAGATACATTAATTCTTGTTTTTACGGAACCTGCACAATATTTGCATGTAATACGATTTTCGTGTGCTTAATAAAATATACATTTATTTTTTTCCCCAGTGTAAGCCACACTTTACATTAACGAGTATTGACGTTTCCCCCATTTATTATTGTTGACGGAATTTAGCCGGTGCTTACTACGATACGATAAATTTACTTCACATTTTCATTTTTTTATGAACAAAAAATATTTTATGATAATATTTTTTTCCAAAAATCGTAGAATTAATACATATTTCATTTAACAAATAAATAGCCATTAGTTCTACCTACTCAAGTAAATAACAGAATATGTATTGCAAAAGATACTAAAATAGAAAAACAAATGATGCTCTTTTTAATATAATAAAGATTTGATCTTGTATTTATTCTGTAATTATTTGAAAAAAAAAAGATCCAATGATAGCCGATCTCCTTTTAGGCCGAATAGTTAAAATTTCAGTCACGTCCCACGAGCTATATCGATGGAAAGCTAATATTTTTTCGTTTCAATCTTAGAAAGTGTATTAAAATCGTGGAGTGATTTAACAAGGTACAAATTTAAGGCAAAGATCAATGAAGGCAATATTTTACATCAGATTTTTTTATAGACTTTTAATATCTATCTATTTAATACTTGCTATTTATTACTAAATCCATGTTTTATCATACCAATAAGAGTAAAATATAAATATTCAAGAGTTAAGCCTTAATCATATGCATTCTTTTAATTTCTTAAAATTGTTTCTAACATGCAAATAGCAAAACCTCTCTGCTTGGGTAGAAAAAAAATAATAATATTAAAAATGATCTACTAGACACAAAGTTTTTTTATACACATTTATACGTATTTTATAAAAAAAAAAAAACAATGCATATAGAAATAATATTGATCATCCTTTCTAACCTTTACTTAAAGTGCCTGTATATAACTTATTCATGAACAATTTGCTGCAATCAGGTCAGATAGTACAATGTTAAGCCCGATACGACTTTGATAAAATATGATTACAAACTTCGTGAGACGTTTTTGCATTTTTATTAGTTGATTCTCTCAGTAGGGTCTTTGGGGGTATTTTAAAATATGTTCCTTTAATATTTAAAAATCTAAAAATGTATTTTATGTTGTTAAATTATATACGCTATTAAGTTCATTATATTTTGTTTGTATAGGATTCTAACTATAGTAGGATGTTATGTATGTAAGGGATTGGGCAAATGTTATATATATTTTAAATATATAAAACAAGCTTTAACGTCATAAGTTGTAATATTTGGGGGCGTATATGCTAAAATATTAAGTTACGTATTTGATTTACGTACGTATTTGTTAAGTATAGCGTTAATATATGTATCTCGTATACTGTGAGCCTGTTGTAGCGAGACAGATAACCATTTTTAATTCACCGTTCTGGTTTATTTCCAAACGAGGTTTGTTTACGAACGAAAAAGGGCAGCGTTGAGTTCCATCACCTTCCCCCGTTTCGAAAAATGGGGGGAAATCAATGTGGGCATTTTCTGTCTGTAATACAGTGTACGTGTTCATACACAATTAATGTATACAGTTTCTTCTATAATTCCTTAGGTTTTAATTTCCACGAAAAGCCTATGGTTACACACGAAGGGGTGGAAATACCACTATTTCAATTCTTAGTAAAATTATATATGACACATCTACGAGTACTTTCTAATTTAATAAGAGAATAAATATCTTTTTATTTTCTTATATATGAACATGTTTTCCGGCACATAGGTTCAAAATATAGTAACTGATAGTAAAAAATGCTAAAAATTAAGTTGTTTTCACTGCTTTACAGATATAAAATGTGTGCAATAATTAATATAGGACACATTTAATATATTTATACAAAAATAATATAATATCCTTCTTTGCAAAAATACTTATGTGAGTTTGTCTACAAGAGCAGATAAACTCGAACACTTCACACACACAAAGAAGAACCTAATGTGTTAACACTCCTTGAACCACTTTCCGGTGAATAAAGATCTGACCGCTAAAGAAGTGAAAGTCTTCATAAGACTTGAATAGCTGTGTTGTCAACAGAATATGGAAATGAAAACCACTCGTTACCTTGAATGAGAATCGAACTCAAAACCGTCACGTTTACAATTAGATGCAGTACCCCAGCGCCAAGACGCTCCTTCAATTCGGATTAAAAGTATAAATAGATACAAGGAATTAAAACATTATAAGCAGACGGACCTCTATACATATTTATACACATAATAATGTATGTAAATTAAAAATATTTTAATATTGACAAATTATCTGTCAAACGTCAGTCAGTAATATAGATGGCTAGAGAGATGTGACAAATATTCCAGTTTTATTTTTATTTTTGTGTTGTGTGTTTATTTTACATTTATGTAGTCTTTCGATTTGATTTTTCTATATTTTGATTTCGAACGAAATTCTTGTGTTAACTTTTGACCATAAAGTGAGTGGTACCGTGACTTCTTTGGCTTAGAAACAATATATTTTTGCAGTTTTTATGGATATTTCATATTCGTGTAAATAAAAAGTATTAATTTCTCCTGGTTTTGAAAGTAAGTAATTCATTAATAATTATTTTTTTATTTATACTGAATGATTAAACAACAATAAAAACTATTCAATATTTACAATTAGTTAAATGCTATGATCAACTTACTACATTTTTTTAAAATAAGTACGTTTTTTTAAAATAAGTAAATATTTTTAGTAATAAACGAGACAAAGCGCGGTGTTGACACCACTAAATGTGCAATGCTTCCAGAATTCGGTGAAAAGTAGGGGACGGAAGTGTATCAATGGAAACGGAATGTCTTAATGCTATATTCCAAAATTTAATGAAATAAAATAATTAGTCTCAGTTAAATATCAAAGATAGGAGAGAAGAGAGAAGTAAACTTTATATAATCGGTTTAAAATAATAATAGTACATTCAGACATTCACATTATACGATATACATAATTTATTCTCACATAGTGCACCCGCAAAGTGAATGGTTCCCCTCATCGGGTTTTTAATCCTCTTATCGTCTCCACTCAAAAAGAAGACAGGCATTACCAACTTTATGATAAAATAGGTACAGAATATTAAATGGACATTCATATAATGATAAAGATATTATAAAAATGCATTTTGATATTTTTTGCTTTTTTTATCAGAAGTCGCATTGAAAGAGAATAGATTGTTGGCTATGTCATTCACTTCGTAGTATCCTCGTCATATATAGTCTCTACAAAACGAAAGAGATGCGTATATCATTTTACTTAGGTAGCTGCAACGAAAAAAATGTCATTTCTTCCGACATAAACCAAAAAAAAAGGAAACATTAAGCAAGGGTTTTTGCAGTTTTTTTCAGACACCGTCGAATGTTGACTCGTGGCTGGGGCTAACCCATTATTCCCGACTGCTATTTGTTCAAAAGCCTCTGCAACAATCTCTCTTTACTTTGACGAGTGCCTGTCTGAATGTGAACAATCGTTGTAATTACGGCGGGCCCACCAGCGCCGCCGGAGCGTGCACTGCGCAGTGGGTGCGTGTGGTGTTTTACTTTTGATCATGCACCCGTTTGAAAAGTGGTTTTGGTTTAATTTTAAGTGTTAATTTTATGTATGGACGTTTGGTGAAACAAGATTTTGTTATGGTTTTTTTTTTGTTTTTCTCCTCTGTCCGTTTGACTGTAACGCGATCGCGTGGGATCGACACTTTGCTATCCTACCAGGAACCAGTGGTGGGTTTCTCCAATAAAAAAATGGATTTTCTATGTACTTCCTGTACAAAAGAAAAATGTGAACTTGTTTATTATAAAATAAAGGAGCAAAACACTGACTGAACTTATCTCATCATAATGAATATTAATGGCCAAGGGTCTAGAATCTAGACGCTTTGAATACATTTTGTCATTTGCCTCAAATGAAATTGTCAGCTGGAAAGTAATGATTCAGTATAATTTTATTAAAGTGTGGGCCGTTGTTTGGCACTTGAGACGAAACGAGTTGGTAGTGGGTTCAAATTTAATCTACAATACTTCTTTTCCTTTTTTATATTTTATTTCTATAAGTGTAATCTATGTTATTTTATGATAACGTCCAAGTTTATGCTTTATCCTGCTAGTATGAGAAGTCATGCGAGCAAAATAAAGCGTAAAGTTGAATATAATCATAAAATCTATCTTGAGATAACCTGGCTTGCAGTAGAAATAAATTTACTTAAGTTGCACAACTTTTATAATTTGCACTTCTCATTGACCTATACTCCTAAAATAAATAAATAAATACATTGCCTATATGGACACATCATATTGCCTAAAATTGGTCCGGAACCTAAGGCGCGGGAATCCAACTCGCACACTCGGACGGTTACTTTTATCCTTACCTATCGCCTTACTTACAAGATATATAGACTAACATATTTCATATCTTTTGTCCATTACATAAAAAAATAATAAAAAATATGTATAAATAAACACACCAGTGACGATTCAACCCACAACCATTTTGCACCAGATATATGAAGGCTATAAAGCCTTACGTATGAACATATGCATGTATAGAGATAATTTACATAATATTCCTAAGTATGTGAAAAGTCACGAAGCTTATTCTTCAGAAACAAAATTGAATGTAAAATACAGAGAACTTTATACTTTGAGCGCGAATTAAATATTTTATGTGATTTTAAATTATTCCATAAACGACAGTTATTTTTGCACCAACTTTAAAGGATAAAAGTCACTTAGCTGCTTCTTTTTTAATAAGATAAGGGTGTAGTTTCGGCATTTTATACTTCCTTAATGAAACTTGCGATACTAGAAGGAAAACTCAAGTAAAATAATATGAATATTCTATGGTATACAGTTTTCTTTAAAGTACAAAACAAATACTATATAGTTTATGAGGTAATTTTTTTTACGCTTCACGCTGTTTCCCGCACACAGCTCTGAGAAGTTACCCAAATACTTATCATAATAAAGTTTTATCTAAATTGTCGGACGCGCCCATTACGAGTTCCATAACCATTTCATGATTGCAGGTCAACGGGAAGTATCCACAACTTATAAAATTAGACATACTTAAGTTTATGATGTATTTATTTATTTTGAATGAAATGATCTACAATTATGTATGTGTAAATTACACATGTGCCAAATGTTACGTTTTTCTTGTTTTAATTGCGGTGACTTAGAAGCTTGACTTTTTCTGTTGCAAAGCAGGCGTATAGGGGAGAGCGGGGACAAAAGTTCCGATTTTTTTTTAGCCTCAAATATTGCTACGAACTCTTGATTTCAGTTTTTATACAATGTAATGAAATTCAACTTACATATCCAGACTTGCAATTAAAACAGTAATTTGGGGTATTCTTTGTAAGACTGTTTTTGTTATGAATTTTTTTATGACTGAAGTCGGAACAGGCCGGGGTAAATTGTTATCATATATTTAAAACTATTATTTGGAAAATAAAAAACAATAAATAAACGAACAGAGCCTGTTTATTTAAGGAACAAAAGTATCATAATAATCACCAGGCGCAAAAGCAAATCTTTTTTAACCGACTTCTGTAAGAAAAGGAGATTATCCATTCGAATGGTTCTTTTAATGTATGTTACTTCATAACTTTTGATTAGGTGAACCGATTTTGATGATTTTTTTCTATTTGAAAGGTAGTGCTTGCCATGTGGAAACCAATTTTTTTGTCTATTTTTGACAATGGTATCTATGAGAAAATCACATAAGTATTAAATTTGTATTGGTACGTGTACGACAAAATGACGAATAACTCAATATCACGCCAACCGATTCCAATGATTATTTTCTTATTTGAAAGGATACGCTTCAAGAATAGTTTGATGAAATTTTGGTTAGGTTCCGATAGTAAAATCCGGTCAAAATTAAGAAAAAATGTTTTTATTTTGGTAAATATTAATTATACCTACTGGAATAGTTACAAGGGAAAACTTTGTTAAAATTATTGTCAGAAGTAAGATTCCCCATCGTTGCATTTCTTTTCAACCAACCTCAAAAAAGATGTTTTCATTTTCAACCGACTTCAAAAAAGGGAGAGGTTCCCAATTCGCCCGAATATTTTTTATGTATTTTCTTGTCAATATACCAAAATGTTAGTTTCCACAAAAATAATACCTAATTGAGTCAAGTTTTACATATCACAACAGATGCCACTCGTTAACAACCACTACCACCACAACCAACATTCGTTTAAGAAGTATCCTTTTAAGGTTACTTATAACTTAAAATCGTAAAAAGAATTTACCTTGAACAAAAAAAACAGAACCGAAAAACAAGAAACTAAAAAGTAAAAGAGAATTTTACATAAAATAAAACTTATTTTGATTTTGTTAAACCAAAATAATAAACAAAGATTTTATAGCTTTAGCTTTTTGCGCTCAATATGTATATGTAATTCTTTGGTAACAGTTTTTATCTTATTCTTGCAACCTTTGAAAACTACATCCCTTGCTTTTTGCAGCAACTCATATGACACATAACCTCGAGTTGATTTTCGAGCATAAGTCCGCATGTTACTAAATTACAATATTGTTTAGTATGAAAAATTACAATGTTTACATCCCATTATTGGTACAAATATATTGGCGAAAGTTTTTCCGAGGTCACAACATGCCCCAAAAAAAGGGAACATCTATCCCCAAAAACTCGTGTTGAAAAAAATTTAAATATAAATAACATTAGGAAACATAAATAATTTACAAATAGTGTTCCGAAATAGTAGATAATATATATATATATATATATATATATTTATATATAACACTAACAGGCTCGAGGCTAATCGTTAAAATTTGTGAGACAGGCCTAAAATATCAAATGCGAAAATATTTACAAACGTGCACCAACGACACCCGTGTGCTATTCCATTGGTTTCGGGTGCCACTGGATTGTTCAATATGCTGGACATGGGTTCGCTATCACATTGCATTTCACTATATGTTTACTAAATATTCCTATCACTTTTCCCCGCGAAATTACTTCCATCGGAACAACTTACCTCGGTAAATTTTAGCCCCGCTCTCCCCTACATGAATATTTTATATTTATTTCAGTTTCACGTATCGTAAAGTAAAATAAACACTAAATTAAAATGTACATTACAATAAAAGTATATTAAGCATTTGATTTCAACAATAATTGCTATTACCCAGATTTGTATAGATACGAATACGTATTAAAATAACGGAATATCGTCTTAACGAAAGTAATTACAGATCGTGCTCATCCGACAGACCATTTGAAATCGTCAATGTCAAAATGATTTCCTCGTTCGCCCGTTCGCTGGCTGCGGAGGGGTTTTAATTTGGCGCCGCGATTGTTCTCTAACGAGTGCCGAATCGCTGACACTAGCGAACGGCAATCATTGCTCTCAGCCCAATTTGTGGCGACACTGCGTTATAAGCGAAGCGATTTAATATAAATGCATTCACGATACGAAAAAAAGGTCATATTGAAGAAATATGCTAAGATGTTTTATTCTTTATATTAATAACTACCATACAGGACGCTCTATCTCTGAAAGCAAATAGTGAATTGCTATATATTTTTTATTTTTCTTAGCTTCACCTTGTAACTCGCACATACTCGTAGCATGGTAGGTAGAGGAAACTTGGGAACCTAGTGATAAGACACTCCGTTTTTATTGAGACATTTTTGTCGATTACAGCAGGCATTGCGTGTTGAGTGTTGGAGCTCAACGCCGCGCTTTCCGTCGTTATTTTTTATTTCTCCGATTGTGAATTCGAAACTGTAATCCTGTCTCTTTTACAATCACGCTTGTGCCAAGGCGCCAATACGTCCTCAATTGCATTACGTTTAAATAATTTACAACTATTAAAACATTACATGCCTGAACATAGTAGTTTATTTGTGCATAGGAGCTCAACGACTTTTGATCTAAAGTTACATAAAACATGTACGCGACCCAATTAAAAGGATCTGGATATCTCCTCTCTGGAACCAACTGCTGAATATAAATCAGTTATGACAGAACAATGTTAAATTGTTACAGTGACACACAATGACCGGCTGGTGGTGAATATACACTAACATTTACCGCGTACAATATGTGTGAGTGACAAGTGAACATGTCCGAAACATTTGGCTGGAGGGTTGCCAGTTAACAGTCAACAATAAGCGATAGCTGCTAATGTTATGAATGTAATCTCTAGGTGCTTGCAATAAAATCGTAACTGATCGGTGTCTGTGTATGGAAGATGTATTAGAATGGTTTTGGTGGTATTTAATAACGGTTAAAAATGAAAAACTATGATTTTTAAAGAAATTGTCTGTTTATCTGTGCGTTTGTTTACGCTGATCCGACTCAATTGCAGCTGTCGATTCAATTGTAGTTCAAGCGAGCGAAGCCGCGAGCGTTTCACTAGTAAAAATATAAATATAAATATTCACACGTCTCAGCGTCTCTAAACGGCATAAAATAGAAAATAGTATAACTTTTCTTTATAATTTTCTCTATTTAACTCATAAATTAGGAAATATCACAAAAAAACATTTCAATGTATTTTTTTAATCTAAATGATATTATGATTAATCTAAACTTAATATATATCATCCAAATCCGCGTATCTAACGACACAACCTAAAAGATTGAAACGTCGAGCGTAGGTATCAGCTCAACTTTTCTCGTTAACATGGGTGGGAATGCCCTCGAACTGCTCGTGGTTCATTCATTATTTGATTTACTAAGCATCTGTCATCGCTTTCCTTCGACGATTAGGGGATGATTTGCCGAGCGTCTTATGCGGGGAGGGAGGCAACTAGGCATAAATTATCACGTCAAAATTGATTTGTGTAGCTTATTTTATAATGCCTTTTGAGTTCGTTGGAAAATATTTTATTCTTTCTCTGTTATATTAAGAAAATACGTTATGAATCAAAATGTTATTTATTTTATATACAGATATGAACGTAATTAGTTCATATGTAAGTATATACGGGTCATACTCATATGAGTGTTATGTTACAATAGCAATAATAAATAAAAGAAAATAGAACGATTTTTCATTCTAAATTTGACTATGCCTACCCCCTTATGATAAGTGGATAGTGTACACATCAAAATTTAAAAAAAATGTAAAGAAAAAAAATCAAATTCCATCATTTGTCCCCTTCTGTGGACTGTTCAGATTCGTAGTTCATAGTTTCAAAAATATGTAGTTTATGTTATTACGCCCGTGTTATCAATATTACACATATTTTCATAGTAGAATATACTTGAGTTAAGTTTTTATTGATTATTTCGAAAATGTGCTTCAGCCTTTTTACTATAATTTCTAATAAACCAGCCGTTACACGTATATGGCTCTTTTCTGTGATACAAAAAAATCTGCATTAAAAAAATGTCTACTGAAGTTACCATAAATGTAATATCTTTTAATTTGGTAATATTAGACAGCTATAATTTGCTTTCACCCTTTACGCAAGACAGATGTGTATTTTTATATTCCAATAAAAAGAATCGTGTATTTTATTCATTTTGTACAAGATCAATGAATCTTTCCTATTTTTAGTGTATTTTGGTAAGTATGTGCTACTTATATTTATAATTATTTAGGCACAATGGCTTTAAAGGAGTATTTTTGACATCTCACTCGCCATTTCTCTATCCTTGAAAACTAAAGACCATTGCTGATTTTCGATTGGAAAATCTTTTCTGTAGACATGTTTTCTGTTACTCTAGGTGTCCACAGGAAAGATGTATGTCCACATAAAATACTATTAATAATAAAAAATATATGTTGTAATGTCAAAATCACTTTTTTGTTTATTTGTTTATGCTTGCGCTTGTAAAACTAAACTAACAGCTTTTTTGCTATTTTATAATGAACAAAATAAAATCATTATATGGTATATATCTTGAAAAATTAAATGTAGACTAATGTTTCAGATTATACTAAACATATCACATTTTACAAGTGTCAAATGGTGTAAGTTATTAGCTTAAATAACGAAATCTTAGCTTAGCTAGCTTTTTTTACATTGTTCCAGCCACATTGCCCTATTCAAATAGATCTGGCGTGCACTAAAACAATGAAGAGAAGAAAAAACGAAGACGTGAGACAAGTAGAGCTAAACAAGATGCTATTTTTAATATATATCGTGCCATGATATCTATAAAACAAAACATTGATCAACATTTATCATCATCACCAGCTGATGATGTACATATTAGCTTCTGAATCATCACCGGATGCGAGGCTGAAGCTAATAACAGCAACACAGTTAATACTACTGCAGTTATTACCGATTAAAGTTGCTATTGTTATGTATGAAATATTAATTTAATAAATATTATTATTATTATTATGTTTCTCTTTTAATATTCACGGGTCCAAAAGAACCCGGTCCTTTGGAAGGCTTGCGTGGGGACACAGGTGCAACACGTAGAGGCCCCTAAGAGAATATACAAATCAGCCGGGATCCATCGCTGCGCAACCACAGGTAATTGCCCAGAGATGGTCGCCGGTTAATGCGTAGGAACTATGGAAAATATGGAAATGTAAGCTAGGACAATGGAATGGAATTTGGATGGACTGGCTATTGGATGAGACTACGGCGGACGTCCGCCTTTACAATAGTCTCAAATTGAATGGTTGGTGGACGGTGACTCGCCTCCCACTAGATGGGCCCCCACAAAACGGCGTAATGCCTCGGGCGCAACATCGGAGTGGTCGGCTAAGGGTGTAGAGAGAAGCAGCAGCAGAGCTCACCATCACGAGGAGCTCGTGAGGGATTCCCCGTTATTACGCATTACGTTTGAGCACTTCCACCCTTTTGACCACCCCTTTGCTCTTGCGCTCCACTCTGCCGGCCAATAAAGGAAAGCCAGAGGCGGGGGATAGATTACAACTGAGGACTGAGGACCGTGGGGTCGCCACTCCTCAACAGCTCGCCACAAGCTGCCCTGCGGGCTTATTATTATTATTCTCTGAAAATTACCGTTGTAAATATGGATCAAAAGTTTAACCGTTCCATTTTGGTGGATGAAAAATACAACTTTATTTACACACTTGGGTCTTTTTTTACTACACGTCTATTATCAGTCGCTACAACTTAAGACAACATCTATCTGTTCTATTTCTACAACAAATTTGAGACATGACCCCTTCTTAAAAATCTGATTAAGAAACAAACATTTTTTTGAAAATGACGAAGAAAACTTAATTTTATCATTTTTTTTCGATATAATAGTTGGCCATTCATTATTGAGTAGATATTGTTTAGTTAGATTAGGACTCTTTCTTATTATTTTAAGAGGCTAGTATTTGTTACAGCATTATTTTCGTTCCGTTAACATTGTTTATAAATTTATTTATTGTTTAAATAAAGATTTTGAACTTATTTCGGCTGTAGTATGTAGAAAATAACTGAAACTATTATGAACAAACAAATAATGATAAGAAAACATGGATTAAAATGCTTGCTACTCAGTAATTTTAAGAAATTATATTTTTCTTCTATTTATTACCTCACATTTTTAAGACTCAAGGAATCTGCTGTATGAATCTGACATTAACTAGATTTTTTAAATTTTTTCGTGACAATATCGATGTCATATCGTAATCAAGGACGCTATCAACCAATACTATTATTATTAGAAGTAGGAAACCAAACAAATACATGTAGCACTAATATTTTATACTTTCTGTAGAACTGTGTCCCTTCTGTGGTCATCAAAAAAATTATGCATCGAATATCTTTCTGAAAAACGAATAATGAAAACAGATCGGTTTCATATTTTTCCTGTATTAGGTTAATCTATAAGAATTAAATGAGAGTGATTTTGTACTAATATTTAACTTTTTTATTTTTTCGTACACATTCAGGTCGCGATTTGTGTATGACCCATACATAATATAACAAGTTATTATAAAACCAACAGATGGCCAAATATAAAAACAAATATAAGTTACAATGAAAATCAGACATTGTGCATTTTCAAAAGCCAAAAGTGACATTTAATGTTGTACAGCGAAGTTTTAAAACGCAAGCAAAACAAGCACGAATATAAGTACTTTTTAACGGATTTCTCGTGTTTGTTTATTTCGTTGTACCAATATTACTTTATATTTATATACATAAAATTTACATGACTATTTTTTTTATTTACAGAAAAGTCGTAATAACTTACTCGTATGTATGATTAATATGACCGAGATCAAGGATTTGATTGTATACGCGATAGTTGTTGGTTTGATTTTCATTCACTGGCTCTGGTAACAAGGCTAAGCGCGGCGTTGAGTTCCGCCGTTCAGCACGCAGTGCCTCGAGAATTCGGAAACGAAAGCATCTTAGTGACAACGGAGTGTCTTAACATTCCTCTTGCCTACTCTGCTATGCGCAGCGTGAAGATAAAAAAATATATTTAGAAGAAAATAATATGAAGAGACTAACAGAAATTTATAATCTAATCGTATTAAAAGCTTGTAACACTTGGCTCAATTAAAGATTCGTATTCATTTCAGGTCTCCCGACAGTCGGCAAGCTGGCGCACATAAGTGAGTGAAACAATGACTTTTATTGCTAGCGAGTGTTTAAAGGAAATGAAATACATACGATTTGTATAATACTAGTTTAATTATCAATTTTATATTATTTCTTTTATATCATATGGTTTCGGTATTTTTTCAATAATACGATGATCCCTAAGTAGAGGTAGAAGAGTATCGAAAATGAAAAATTCCATATGTTTTTATTGCTTTTTTTAACTACTAAGAAAACTTATTTTATCTTCACATCCTAGAACCACTACATATTTGTTACTTAAAATGTCATCCAATCCTTCCTACATGTTACCTTACGACGCATGAAACAACCGGTCCTAAACGAACTTGACACGCGTCCCTCTCTGTCGTGGTTTCTGTTTGAGACCTAAACAGAGAAAAGCTAATACTTAACTTTTGGTAATGGATTTTTTTTTGTTATTTTTATGTTATTTTAAGTATTTTTTCAAGTATGTTGGTTCCAAAATATATATTGTAGTGTCACTTGAATTTTGTGGAAAACGCAAAGTAGTAATAGGCTGCTCTTTGATCTTCATTTTTCACTGCGCGATTTTATATATATTGGTTCTTGAGTGGCTCAATATGAATTGGCATTTAATTGATCCAACATAACGAAATATCATATATTATTTATGTAATGTATTATGGTGGAGATGCTTCCGCCTCGGAGTTACAAACAGTGGTAAATATTTCAGTTAAGATTCGAATTAAAATTGTCGAAAAATTTTTTACTTATAAGACTGGTAAAACGCTGAATATAAATATTATTATTTTTTTAACATAACTATACAGAGTACATGCGAGTGTATCAATCGAAGCTGATTTAAAACTTTACCACAATTGCTCCAATTCAGCAAATTATTATTTTTAAAGTACGATATTATGATAAAAAATATTTGAAAATATTCAGAAAATCGTATCAGACTTTTTTAAGATTATTTTTAGTCGGACGTGTGTTGAATCGAACTAAAGACTGTTATCGGCTGTGGAAACGGGCAGAAAGCAACTGTTGTTCCGTTATCTCTATTATTTGACTTCGTTAATTGTTATTTGGAGAACCCTTAGCTTGAAGGAGTTAAGAACGTGGCATTAAAGTCTCGCGTTGCTAGAATTCTAAAGTAATTGATCGGAATTGGATAGTCCAGAATCCAGAGACCAGTTGTAGCGCAGTTGAGGCCATATAAATTAATATTTATAATATAAAGCCTTAAGACTTATTAATACTTATTTTTTTAATAATATAAAAATCTCCTCTTCTTCTACTAACGTATTAAAATCGCATAGAAAATAATCAGTCTGTTCTATTAGATGATAACAAATTTTATACGGTTGTTGAAAGTTTTGTTATTAAATAAAGTGAAGTTATTTTCAGTCATTTTAGAATCAAGTGTGCCTCCTAACTTATGTGCTTGCTTCTGAAGCTTTCAGTATCTTGAAAGCTTATTGAAAGTATCTCCAATTGCGCTCCTGGAAAAACCAAGCAGAAAAACGACATACCACTGCGTGTGTCCTTCTTGGTTCAGTGTTACTCCTCTGGTTGCAATTATCATGCCACTAATTAAACAATCCTATTTTTAAACATAAAAATAAACAATAAATTTTGAAAACGTCTTTCTTCATTTACCAAGAATGATATAAAAGGAGTTGGAAATAAAAAAAATCCTTACTTATTCATACAAAGATTAAGATGAAATATACGTGAATCCGTCGAAACCCTTTGTTTTTTCAATGTAAAAAATTACAGTAATATTTGAACGAATAAAAGGATTTGGTTTTTAAGCTGATACCACGTCAGATGTGTTCACTTCTTGTACATAATATACTCGTTTGTGTGTTAGTATGGATCATCTATGGTAGTTTCTATAGCGATTGCATAGTGACTGTGATACTAAACAATAGACTCGTAGCAGTTACACCTAAGTTTTACCTAGTTATTATTAAAAATATGCATACTTTTCATATGCGTATATGCCTAATAATATTTAAAAAAAGTTTTTCATGTGTTTTTCTTTATTATATCATGCATATATGGGCCAGTCGTGGCGTAGGTGCACAAAGTGTGCTACAAAATCGACTGGTTATAGGTTTGAAGTATTTATTTAAATTTACATTTTCATTTCATCGCGTCGAGGAAAAGCGCGGCGTTGGGTTCCACTGCTCAACACGCAATGCCTACAGAATTCGGCGGAAAATTAGAAAAAGAGTGTCTCAGGTAGGTATACAGCGTGATGCTTGATTCTACTCTGGGCTCACTTTGCCTACAACTAACTTGCATATTGCAATTTTCGATGACAACAATCGATAAATTTCCCTTTAGATCAATAAGTTTATGTATGAAATATATTTCGTCACATTTTTTTCGTCATTATAAAACTTTTTTCTTTTCACAAATTCTTTAAACGGTACGAAAGCAATTTTTTTTTTGTAATTTCCTTTTCAACTTTTCACTTACGGTTTCGAAGTTCACGTACAAGTTAAGATTATTTTCACAAAGCTTTTGGAGTACTTTTGAGAAAGGAGTACGATTCGTGTGCCTTAAATCCTTTAACTTAGATAAATCAGAGAGGTTTTAAAAATATTTTTTTAATATATTTGATGTTAATCCCAAGATATATATATAGTTTAAGATTGGAACATACCTGTATCAGTTTTCAATAAAATGTGGTGTTTTTGCCAAACATTAAATTCAAAATATTTACTACACCCAACTTTAACCGACTGTACTATAAAAAAAATATACAACACTGTTTTTGCAAGTAACTTAAAAAGTTTGCGCATTTAGTCTGGATTCCGAAATGGTCCAATACTAGATGGATTACTTCTTTGTTGAAGAGAGAAAAATCGAAATACACGATAATCGGGATGACGTTCAGCGTTTTGGTATCTTTTCCGATACATTCTAGCTGCAGCATGAGCGTTACATAACCATTCTCCATGAATGAAATGCATATTGGCAATGCGTCAAAGACCGAGTATATGGCCTGCGAGAGCCCGGACTCGAGCACTATCCTTATAAGTCCTGGGCCAGCCCCTAATTCGGAAAAGTTCAGGTATCTTAGATCCGTCATGCACGAATCTGGAGCCATCAATCACGATCTCCATGGTCGGATAAGTGTTGCCTGGGCTAAGTGGCGGCAGGTCTATGGTGTGCTCTGTGATCGCAGAATACCGTCCAAACCTGAAGATCTTAGGTTTTTCCGATATTTTTTAAAATCAATATAATATGAAAAATACATGACAAAGATTTTTTTTTATATTTTTCTCATAACTGTCACGACTTGGTCTATCACCTGTTTTCATCTATATATATATATATATATATATATATATATATAATTTTAAAATATCTGCTTAAATTAACAAAACTGGTTATATATTTTTGGTTATAAATGCGTTTCTTGCATCATCAGAGTGACCATGTCTCATCTTTTACATTTATCTGTTTTTTTAATTTCAGGTCAGTCTATGATTATGCTACATAGGTATATACGAGTACATACAATTCTTCAAAATGAAAAAATACACCTGTAATGAACGTACTGGAGTACTAACTAACATCAATGAATCCAATATATTTGTAACTTTTGATATATAAAAAAAATATTAAAAATTGTGGTACTTTAATATCGACAGTTGAGTTAGAACTCAAAGCACTATTCAGTTTCTCTGTCAGTTGATACCTGTGCGACATGAGATGTTACATAGATTGCTGTCTTTTAAGATACTGTATAGAATTGAAAGTGCAGCGCAATGATATGTCACTACTCATTACAAATGTTCTAGTCTAATACCGGAATACACCACGTAATAAAATATTTTTTTTAAGCAAAGGTTCACGCTTTTCTCACTAAAGCAGTGGACGCAGAGGGAATTTGTTGATAAGGCACTCCAGTATCCAAATTTTTGAAACATTGTATGTACAATGATAAAACTGAAGATTGCTATTCCAGTCATTTAAATATAATAATTTCCAATATGCAGGTTGAACCCATAACCATCTCGTTTACGATCCTACGGTACCACGTGTTTGTCACCGCATACAATTTAATACGATAATATGCTACAGCAAGTTAGCAGCGTAGAATATTGCAGACCACGCCGCTGTCTACGCTCGCCAATTAGCAAAATTGTTTCGTTAGTAATTATGTTACCAGGATTGCTTGCTATAATGGATCTCTCCAGTTCAGTCAATATATATATATATATATATATATATATGTAGAATATGAATATAGTATAGCTTAATATCATATACAATATTTATATATATCGTTAGAATGTGTCAGATTGTATGCGGTATTCATTGAAATTCTGCTTGGATTTCCAATTTTATGTTTATTATATTTTTATTTAGGTGTAATGTGGAAAATGTAGATCTATACAAAAAAGACTTATTTATAGCACTACGGGTATTGAAAATGCTTAAAATATTTCACACCTCCAATTTTATGTAGTTTGGTAATATATAATATTATGAATGTTTTTTTTCTCTCACTGCTAATGTAAACAGACATTTAGATGCAATTGTTTCTAGTCTAAGCAGCTGTAATCATTCAAAAGTCAATAAACAGGTACAAAGTGGTTGCTAGTCGTCCTCGGAGCGAGCTATTGCTCATTTGTATCGCCCAGGGCGCCTGCTTTAGTTCAAACCTTATTTGCGAGGCGGTAAAGTAAACCCGCGGCGTGATTATTGCGAAATTGCGATTCCTTGGGATCATGTACTGAGAGCTAGTTCTACTAGCAAAGTTGATTTCGAATGATTGTTCGAGCTTGTTTTGATGGTCAAAGATTGCGTTAAAGATAATTAATATCAGTTATAATAAATTTCATAATGACTACATTCCGTTCTCTATACAACAGTCCGTTATATATTTTCTACCCGATTTAGAGAGATTATATGTTGAGTGACGTAACTTAATACCTCGCTTTGTGCTCTACCATAGCATGAAAATGAAAATGGTTCATTTTCTCGTGGGGATCAAACCCATCACCATCACGTTAACAGTCAGTCGTTGTAACATTCTTTCACAATATTGTAGGTACTCGCTTTTTTGTGGGACGGCAGAAAGAGCCCCGCCACGTGGACATTAGAACGAAATGCTCAATGAACGTAATTTATTAAAATATCATAGTCTATGCTACATTCAAAATATTATATAGAATTTAAGAATATTTATGGTACTGAGTATTGAAATTAATTTTCTATAATATTGTAAGACGATTCCTGCAAATGTGTACAAACCTAAAATAAATTTCTCTTTACTATTGCAATCAAATTATTTTCCGAGAACTCACTGTTTTTTTTTTGTAAAATCACGTTTTTTATTATAAAACCACGTGCCTTGAATTAATTATAATACTAAGGTCAGGTCGCCGATCATTAGTCTCCTTGCGAAGCCCCACCGGGTAAAGGGGTGAAGTCGTACAGATGCGTTGCCATAGAGCCGTGATTGGAAGTGAATTGAACCGCTTTTATTAGAAGGAGAAAGTACTGTAAAAATATACGTTTTTTTTGACGTTTACATTTTGACGTGTTTTTTTTCAAATGTTAATAGATCATTTTTATTAATACATTAACAAATAAAAAATCAAAGACATAAATCAGCTTCACGATGTATCCCGCAGCACACACAGTAGGTAGGCAGAGAGAATCTAGTGTTAAGACACTTCGTTCGCCACTTTCTGCCGAATTCTGGAGGCATTGCGTGTTGAATGGCAGAACTCAACGCCGCGCTTTGCCTTGGCACCAGAGCAAAGAAGTGAAAATAAACGTCAATAAATTTCACTTCCTCGAGTCGGGATCGAGCCAACAACCGTCGCGTTACAGCCACACCCTTGTGCCGCTGCGCCGCTCTACATTTATAAAAACTAGCGGAGACACGAAGCTTCGCTTGCTTATTTGCACCCTAATAAATCATGAAACACTTCTAATTCATTCATTGAATTCTAATAAACCATGAAACACTTGTTCAGTGAAATATTTTTAAGAGTCTAAATTTAAAATTTTATAAAAATCGGTGCAAATTTGAAGATTTTTCCATACAAACTTTCAAACCCTTATTTGCACCCTTAGGGGAAGAATTCTAAAAATCTAATGAAATCTATTTAATAGTCTGAATTTCAAATTTTATAAAAATCGGTGGTGATTTAAATAAAAATCCCTACAAACATTTATCCCCTGTTTCCCTTTAGAGTTAAAATTTTTCTAAATCCCTTCTTAGTGGATGTCCAGATTACGAAAGTAAACATCTGTCCAAATTTCACGTTTCTAGCATCAGCGATTACGGCTGTGCGTGCGTCTTACCTCAGTCAGTGAGGACAAGTCCTTTTTTATATATATATATATAGAAAATATATACGCAATGTTATTAAAATAATAAATGGACGATTTCATTTACTTTGTTGGAATTATTTCAATAGTTAGTTATTTTTTGATCAATGAACAATGTTGCAAATGTAATTACTTTATAGATTTATTAATTACTTATTAAACTTTGTTAGTTAATATTAACTATATTGCTATATAACAGTATAATTTTGAAGCGGACGCAATACTTAGTTTCGACGTGATTTCGTGTTTCAGAACCAACGATTCTAATCTGGCAAAGTGGCGGCGATAACTCGATTACCGGCGAAACTGTCAATTAGGCGATCCCTCCTAATGTTTCATAACAAAAGTTATCTTTTCCCTATTCCGTGATCCGTTTTTAATATATTATAATTATGCTTTATGGAGTATTAAATATGAATATTTCGTATTTTACAGCTTGTTAGAAGGTCTGTATTTTTTTAATGGCTCTACCTTTTGTTAATTATGAAACGGGTTTATAGACTTAATTTTTTGTTGGAATTATTATCTTGGTGTTAATTTTAAATTGTATTTTCACTTATTTTAATTCATGGAGGTAGTATAGGATCAACTTTACAAATAATTCACACCACGTAGTGGCGCAGTGGCACAAGGCTGTGACTGTCACGTGACGATTGTGGGTTCGATTCCCAGTAAGGGGAATGAAATGTTTAATATTTTAATTTTCTTCGCTCTGGCGACGAAGTAAAGCGTTGTATTGAGTTCTGCCACTCAAAACGCAATGCCACCAGAAGTTGGCAGATAGTGAGGAATCTTAGTGTATTAATGGGAACAAAGTGTCTGTACGGAAAGTAACACTACACTTTCTCGATTTCACTGATAACATAGGCACTCATAAGATGATTAGTAGTAATAAAAATATGCCATTCAAGCATCACATTAATAACTCGTGAAATTCGCACGATTATCGAATAAATGGTTCTCAGAACAAGTCATTTTCAATAAAGCGATGATTGAGGAGAAAAACCGTCATCAATCACTTGACGTGTCAGCGTGACAGCGTTTAGGGTGTGGGTGACCATACGCTACGTATTCTAAATATTTGGAATATGACGTTATTAAAATACCTTTATAGCCGCTATTTCCCTAAAAATGTATTAAATTTATATAAGTATAACATATAAATATACCGGTAATTTATTTAATTCAAATGTATTGTACACGAAACCGAATGCACAGCCGGTAATGTATGTATAAGACGAGAGTAAGAAAGCATCGGATTACTGATGAACGGTACGATCATATATTTTATTAATATAATTTTAATTATATTATTTATTATACTAAAATACATTAAAAAAGTTGTTGCAAGAATCAAATGTAAATTTCTCCATATAATTCTCCACACATATAGTTGACAAACATAGAAACTACAGCTATTAAAAAGTCAGTTAAAATGGGTGTAAATTTAACCGTCCCTTACAATATAAGAGCATTTTAGTAGATTAGATCAATTAATTCAATAGGCGGGGTGTTTTGAAATTCAAGTTTCCAGTCACAAGTGTAATGTTTTATGGTAATCCCGTCCTCGCACGGGCACGGAACCCTTGTATTATACATGTGATTATGCAAACGCCAAAAGGGACTGTCTGATGATTGTCTGCTATAGAAATCATTTTATAGAAATCATTTTTGTCCAACAAAAGATATTAGAGTCCATTTTGGCGCATATAATTTCTAAAATACTATTAATTTCTAATATAACAACTAAATAAAATATGTGTTACTAGAAAATTAGCGAATTTGGACGATTTAAAAGTGCTTGAAATAGCCTAATTAAATAATTAATATTTTGATTTAACTTTTGAATCTCAAAAAGAAATTATGGGCGATATAATATGAATCAATGGAACTTGCTCAGAACCTTTGTGTATCCTTCTGAAAATGTATTTACCTTCTTATTTTCGTTTTTTTTTACTAATCTAAGTATACGCACGAACGCCACCCGCGAACCAACCACGTCAAGTCGACCGGCAAATTGTTTCAAAAATAACCCCCCGACAAATTGAATAGACGTAAGTGAGTTACGTTAGATACAGTTGAATGGGCGTGACGGGTTTGTTCTAGCCTCTTGACTTTGATCGTCGAATAGTTTAGTGGTAAAGATTGTATTATGATGACTATAAAAATTGAGACCAATCGTGGCGCAGGGATTCTAAACGACGACTCGAGGAAGAAAAATATTTAATAATTTCATTCCCTCGCTCTGGTATAAAGGTAAAAGCGCGGCGTTGAGTTCCGCCACTCAACACGCAATGCCTCGAAAATTTGGTGGTAGTTGGGAAACGGAGTATTTTAACACAAAATTCTCTCTGCCTACCATGCTATATATGGTATACAGTGAAGTGAAGCTGAAAAAAAAAGAGAAGAAGATAAATTTTAATTAGTTTACCTTAAGGTTTTTTAGTTTATACTGTTAAATTTAAGCAAGCCTTAGTTAGATATTTAAATTACATTAACACAAAGTGTGTTGTTAAAGAAACGAAACTAATTTAAATTTGGCGATGGTTATTTCTTCTTTCTTAAAATTGCACTAAAAGCGTATAGCACGCGTGACATTGGTAAAGTGATTAACGCTCAACTGGCACGTTCAGAGTGTCTCGACACTGAGTTCTCTTTAAAAAAATATTCAATTTACAATATAAAAAAATACAGTATATTTTTTCATATTTTCTACAAAAATGTTCTACATGTTGAAAACGTGGTATACAGAAGTTGAATCCGAATATAATTGCGTTACCACAAACCTTAGCGAAGTGGATTCCCATTAAAATTTTGACATAATGAAATAAAGGAATTATATTCGAAAATACAGCACCTATTAAGACACTGGTTTGTTGTGAACGAATTCAAGCACGTTTTGACGACGTATAAATAATTTACCTGCTCATACGTTTATAGTAGGAACAAAAGAAATTACCATATTTTTTTACAAGTAATTTTTGTTATAGAATTTCTTTTTTATTTTATCTAGCCAGAAATTTGCGATTTGTGAGTGTGTTGACACTGAGTTTCCCTGTTCGAGAGCTGTTCTACGACAGATACGACGTGACGATGAAATTTCATATAAAGATAGGTACGTCATTCACCTTACCCGTCGTCACCTTAGCGGATTTTTGTTCATAGCTTAATTTTTCGTTTCATTGTGAGTTCATTTCGCCGTGCTTAAAAAACAATTTTTAATATCCTCATTCTAAAACGATTAAAAGCAAGGGCTTCACCATCAAATGCGGCCAGGTCAGTAAAATCGGTCGAAAGTGAAAAGTACATTATTATTATTTTTTAATTGTCACACTTCATCTCCAGTGGAGTAGCCAGAGAGCATGGAATGTTCTTCCGGTGTCATGGATACTATGTTTTCGAAGGTCCACCGAGGTCTGTCCCTGCCTGCTCTCTCACCACTCATTCTTTATTTCTTTACACACTGTTAAATGCTAAAAGATAAAAGAAAAAAGAGACAGATATATAATTTTAAATAATTTAAATTTATAGATACATAGGTATATGTTCTGTCTGAAATCCCTGAATAAGCAGTCTTTTTTTTGCTTCGAGATTCTATACAGTTTGTATTGGGTTATTTTCTTTAATACTCTTTCAATATTGGGAAGTAAATAATAGTGATTTGGTAATATCTGACCCTTACCCGCTGGTCCGGATAACGTTTTTATCAAACTGATAATATACGACAAAGTTTGCTTTTTCCTTCGGTTCATTTAATATATCTGTGATATTTTTTTTGCTTGCTCTATAGATATTTGTTCTGTATATTTTGACAAATATTGATAGATTACAATAGATTTGTTACTTTTTGGATTTTGTTTTGTTTTATTTTATATTAAGAATATGTCATGGAATTGATTTCCTACTAAAGAGGATTCGATTTAGTGCGACTATCAAAAGCTATTAGCTAATTTCGCTCTAAGTCCCCACAGAACGAACTGATACGTTAATGATTAACTAAGATAAATAACAGTCCTAGTTCTTTGTTTAGTCAATGGTAGTTATTTGGGTGACAAACTAGACAAAGAAGTCTGTAAAGGCGAAGCTCGGCGTTGAGTTCCGCCACTCAAGACGCATCGTCTTGAATTAGGGGTGAAAGCGAAACACGGAGGTTCTAAACGCTAGATTTTTTCTGCCTATCCTGCTGATGGATGTGGTAAGCTAAAGTTAAAAAAAAATAAAGTAGTTTGCGAGAAATGTAAGGCACCAAATTTTTATTCGAAACCGTTCTTCAAATTGAATCACTAGGCCTAGATAAATATTATTGCTTTAAACACACTTTCTATGCCCTATTATATACACTGAACCCATAACCAAATATTCCATATCATTCACAACCACTCAACAAATGTGAACAACTTTATTTTAATTATATTTTTCACTTTTTTATGATAAAGTATTTTACGATTTCGCTAATCTTCCTATTAAAGTTCCGACCGTTTGGCGCACGTGCGTAAGAAAACCCGTAAATGAGAAAATGGTAAAACTTTGTAAATTTCCTGAAAATCGCCCCCTAAACGTCTCACTTCTCACACGACGGAAAATTTATAATGAAATTCGCCTTTTATAAATTGTACATTGATAGCCAAATAACCATAGCACTTTCACTCTGAAACTAAGTTAGATGTTTTTTTTCTTTTCTTTGGAGATGGTTCAAGCTTTTTCGAATAAATGAAAACAATTGACTCCCCCGAGTAGGGAACGAACCTCCAACCATCATGTTAACAGTCAATCTCTACTCCACTACACCATATTTGGAAATCATATAATAAATCAAATATTTGAAGCCTATCGGCATAACGTCCCATAACGATGTATCTCGTTGATTTAATAACAATTTTCCTGCTTGACTTTTATGTACCTAACATTTTCATGATTAAAACTTGTTTGCACAATAGCGTATAAATTCCAAGTATCATCATTTATTGAGGCGAAATATTGTGTTGGGTAATAGATGAGCTCTATCAAATATTCTTTGGGGCGACGACAAAGGGACGAACCCTAAGAAAATAACGATAATAGGTGCGGTTGATATTTTCAATAATATACTCTACTTATTCGATACATTTTTTCATTCTCATCTTTATATGCTTAAAAATTATATTATTTAATAATTTTCTTTTGGAATAGACATGTAGAATTAGTGACTCAACTTTCCGTCTATTACAGTCTGTTGGACAAATCGTGGCGTTAAGTACCACCGGTCGACAATCGATTTTTTTCGTGATGTAAGGAATGAAGTTTCTTAACTCTGTCTTAAGCTAGATTCCCTCTGCCTATCGTGATTGGTGGTGTAAAAAAAACATTAATTACTTTCTTATATACAAAATATAAAAGGCAAACGAGACTTGAATCAGTAACACATAAAACAATATATAATAAAAGAACATGATTATAAAAAGTGTCAAATATGAGGATATGAAAATGCAATTTAAAAAAATAAATAATTATAATTTAATCAAAAAAGAAAGCAACTCCTCTCAAAATATTTACTGAAAAAATTAATAAGTTAATTATAATTCGGTAAAAAGCTCATTATAAAGTAATATGCTGTGCAGATATATATATGTGTATATATCTTAATTAAAGTCTCTTTGGTACTTCGTGATAATTTTAAGCTTCGGTAGTATACCTATATGTGAAATACGCTGTGGACTACCTATGATGACCCATGGATTTTGTAGGAGAGTGAGCCTATATAAATATTTTTATTACTCTGTAGGTAAGTATGTTTTTTAAGATATATAAACAACAAATAATCGATATGTCATGGCATATCTTATTAAATCAAAGATGTATTTTAATTCGGTTATCGTAGATTATAGTGTAATTAGAAGACAATTTAAATCTGCTGAGCTGTTTTTACGCATACGAATAATAAGTTTCCAAAGGAACAAAATACATCCTTTTAATATATACTTTTAATAAAATCGCAACGGATTGGTGCCTGTACATGGTATATATAATATAAGGTTTTTTTTCGGTGGCTTAATAACGTAATAGAACCAAAAACAATGATTTTTACAATTTTTGTCCGGCTGCCATTTACAATTTTTTAAGGTATTCTTATTTAGTTAGGTATATAGTTTTTAAAATAATATTATTATTACATAACGTAATAATACCAGTAATGAAGATTAGTAAATTAATAAATATGTATGTATGTAGTTCAAGCGGGCGAAGCCGAGAGCTGGTTGCCAGTCAAATATAACTATAACAATAGAATGTTCATTCAAGAAACTCTCAAATCAAAAGCATTGTGGGTATAGATCGTGATAAATATACGTCCTATCGATTTATTTTCCATTCTAACCACCCGCTTCAAATTGTGAAAGTATTCGTGTGCAATGATTTACGCTTCCTTTCTATTTCCCCTGTCACGTCGACTTTAAATGACAGATCTTGGGACGAGGCCTAGGGTTCCGGGACAATTTCGTTTCGTTTTATTCTAAAACGCTTTTTTTCTTGCAAAGTAATCTGTTTTAGAGGACGTCGTGCCACGGTGGAACAGCTTCGTGACTGTCAACGCGACGGTTCTGGGTTCAAATTGTCGGCTACAATTTACAATTGAGATAAGTAATTAAAATAAAAACAATTAATGAACGTAAATTATATAAGAATCATTTGTGAATATCTGAAAAACATTCATATTTAAAACACGCTTGCGACGACAACACCACCCTTCTCTTCATTTTTCATCATAATAATTATAATAATTATTGAAAATATATTTAACTATTGGAAGACTGTTACTTAAAATTGATGATTATAATAATTAATGAACGAACGAACAGACGAAGTAAATTGTCAACTTTAAAATTACAGCCGAATTGTGTAGATTTAATGAATCAATGACATTTTAATTAAAGCGTGTTAAGAATATTAATTATAGCCTCTGCAAATTGACTTTTGAATATATAATATGTTGTTTGAAGCAATCATAGGGCAGTGGGACGATTGACTGTAAATGCGATAGTTGGAAATTCGATTCCAATTCGGGGGAATGAATTATTTTCATTTCGTCAGTTCAGTAAAAAGAAGCATGGCGTTAACTTCCGCAACTTAACACGCAATATGATGCATTTGGGCGGAAAGTGCAGAATGGAGACTCTTTTCCGCTGTGTTCATTCTGCCTACCCTGCCATGTACGGAAGATACTGAATACCCCTTCAACACTTGGTTCAGCTGTTCTGGATCCTGTACAGACACACAGACAGACAAAAGATTTAAAATTGTTTGTTTGTGTTTTCGTATCTTGTAAATAGCACCAGCACACTATAATCACTTGATAACACAGGTATTTTGAAATCACAGACCGACACTTCAACTTTATTTATAACTAGTGGACTCGGACGCGGCTACACCTGCTTGAACTATAAGAATATTTATTAAATATATTTTTGAAATTATTTTCAGTTTTCAATAGAATTATTAAGAAAATATAAGTCAAAATAATCAAAAAGAATAATAATAAGCAGATACATATTATTAGAAAAAATATCTGAGTTATTGAAATGAATCAACAAAAGAAGTAAAAGTAACTAAAGGATATTCTTAATATTAGAAACAGTACCTAAATTTTCCGTGCGTGCGTACATACTCGAAGATATACTCTATAAAATAACTAAACATTTTTCTATATTAAGTAAGTTAATTTTTGCGAGCAATATCAAATAAAATAAGAAGAGAACCAAAGTGTAGTTTAAATGAATTATAAACAGCAAATAATTGCATAAAAATTTACAATAGTTCAAAAATGTATGAAAATTTATAAATATAAAACCTTTAACGTCATCTGCCCGTTCGTGTCGGTCATACTATGTCGCCCGAAGGCTAGGTCATTTTGAATCAGTGACATCTCCTTAATTATTTATTAGAATGTTATACAGTAAACTATAATTTCAATCTACCTAAAATGCCATAAGTGACTTTTATATTTATTTTTATAAGAATGAATATCAAAATCTAAATTCATTTTGGGTGACGTTTTCTTAAAACAACAAACAAACTGGGCAAACCGTTCCTTAGCAACGACGGTTGTTATTAACATGGCAGAATAAATTGCATGTCAAATTAGAAAGTATTTTAATTCATTAATACATATGTGTAATGTAATGTGATGTTATATAGCCTATAGCACTTCTGAAGAATGCAGCTTTCATACATAACAAAAACAAAGTAAATCGGACCAGTAGAGCTAGAGATCTTAGCATTCAAACAAACAAACAAACAAACAAACCCTTCCGCTTTATTATATTAGTATAGATTAGTATAGTTTAATTAAGCTTAATTATTGATTCCAACAAGCGAAGAACTCCCATGACGACTAATTAGCTATAAGAAAAAAAAATCGCATTAATATAAATTTCGCCGTCATTCTCGATGCCGTCATATTTTTACTTATTTCACCACTCATAATTTTTTCTTGAAAGTCGCCGTCTTTTCAAATTAAAATAAATACAATGGCAGTGACGACGCTTGCCACACCATAACTCATCGAAATAAGTAATCATCTAAAGCACCCCTTTTTAATTATGCAAAATCAGTCTCATTCATTATAACACCCCCCCTATCCCCCCTGTTTGATGAAAGAAAGAGAGCACAGCTTACCTTTAAATTACGACACAAAGACAGATGATGCCATCTTTTTCAATTTGCATTAAGCGATGCGATTATATTATTATGTTTGTATTTTGAGTAAGTTGGATGATTGGAGCTTTAACAAAGCGAAGTAAGAAAGTTTTAAAGAAATGTATAGCCGCTTATTTATATTAATCGAATCTTTTATTAACTTTTTCAAATTCATAAAAGGACCCTTTAAAATTGATCATAATTAATTCATTATTCGGTTAATTAATTACAAAGTATACAAAATTAATATGCGACAGCAGAGGCAGAACTTCTTAACCATTAAGATATGTATTTCATCATCATCAGCTTACCCAAATAATTTGCCAAGTAATACCCAGCTAGCCTTCTAATAAATAATATGAACGAATATCCACTCTCTTAATTTTTGGTCTCACATTATCGTCAGGTCAGATATGTGATCAAATGATGATAATTATAATAAATATTTAATTACAATTATTATATAAGAAATTATACGAAACAGTGCCTATAAAATTTGAAAGATTCCCTCGATTTCCCTGAGGTCTCATTATCAAAGTAAAGACTTAAAAGAAGAATAAAAAAAATTGATATCGGTTTACAAATGACGGAGAAATCGATGAACCTATAAAAAAATATATAAACGCCGAACATTCAACATTTACCATTTTTAAAAGTGCGTCAAAAAATCAATAAAATATACGTTAAGCTACTAAAACTAAAACATATCAGATTAGATGCAAAATTACACGCAGCTCGATTATCAATTCAACCCATTCACTGTAGTTGGATGTCAATATTCATTTAGCGGGCGGGAGCGGCGCGTGATTTAGTCGACGCCCCACAGTACTGCGCGCCACGAATACCAAATACAGGGGAATGCCTACGGTGCAACGTTTGAAAATATTCTATTATTAATACGAGTTCTCGTTCAGCTTTTTGAAGAGGTTGGTGCGGGTTCACGTTTTTAATTTAGGGATTGTATTGGAACTATGGACACCTATCCATACCTATATTATAAATTCGAAAGTAACCTCTGTCTGTCTATCTGTCTTTTACGCAATCCGGGCCAAACCGGTAATTTAATTGTGATAAAATACTCATATAGAAATACTTGAATGTCTAGGGATGAACATAGGATACTTTTTTTTCTCATATTTGTATTTATTTCGATATAAACCAATATATTAAAATAATTATTAATTTGACATGCAATTTATTCCGCCATGTTAATAACAACCGCCGTTGCTAAGCAACGATTTGCAAAGTTTGTTGTTAGAAAACGTCACCCAAAATGAGCTTGCTTAATCTCTCTATTGAAATCTGAAAATAATTTCATAAATATATTTAGTAAATATTCGTATAGTTCAAGCGGGCGTAGCGGCGTTCGGGTCCACTAGTTGTTTTATATACGCGCAGTGGGCAGACACACTATCATTTTTTAAGGCAGGATTTATTTTGATGGGACTTTTTACATATATATATATATATATATATATATATGTACCAAGTAGGATATGATTATGAACTGATGACTTTTTTTGTAATATTATATTAATAAAAACGCTTTAAATAAAAATATAAATAAAATGAAATCAATTCAAGTATTTCCTTTTATATTTTTTTTATTTTTACAACTTATCTCAATTTACAACTTATCAAAATTAATGTTTTTGAATGTCTGTAATACGCTGTGTACCGCGCATTACAGAATAGGTAGAGGAATCCCGGGAACCCAGTGTTAAAACACTCCGTTCTCATTAATCCACTTCTATTATCCACTTTCCGCTGAATTTTGGAAACGGAGCGTGTTGTTAGAGCTCAACTTCGTTACCACAGCGAGAAAATGAAAATATTTAATATTTAACTTTCCTCTTCCTTTCGCGGGTGGCCTCGCTATGACTGGCGTCACTATAAATATTTAATTTACAATTTTCACCAGTAAAATTTAAACCCATAACAATCACTTTCACCATCTTTCTAAAGAACTAACTCGTGTGTTAGTGTATTCACATGCAAGCGTTCCCATTCTTTGTTGGAGCCCTCAGGCTTAGAATTTCTAAACACCCTCTGGGCACTGTCGTATAAAATGTCTTTCAAAAATCAAATTGTTAAACGTCATTTAATCAGTTTATTATTTGATATAAAGGTACAAAATATGATATTACTATTCAAATATTCAAATTTACATATGTATAACTGTTTACTTGTTTACATGTTTATATCCAAAAATGGAATATAATAGAATATTTTTTTATTGCAGATAGATATAATACTAAAGCTTGCTTGCTCCGCGGCTCATGGTCAAAGCGTTCGTGAATAAACACACAAACAAAAGGACTATGAATCTATGTTATTTAATATTTATATTGTACCCGCATATTACACTCCGTTCCCCACTTTTCACTCAATTTTCGTAACATTACGTGTTAGGAGGCGGCACTCAATGCCACGTTTTGTCTTGTTACCAGAGCAAAATAAATGAAAATAATTAATTACCACCTTTATTTACTTATATTAATTTTGGCTGCCATTTCCCTAAGTTATTCTATAATATGTTTTTTTTTGTTATTTCAGATTTTTCACAGTATATGGGGGATATGGAGATGCAGGATTACAAGGTTTTGGCAGGTGTAACAGACAGGTAATTTTTATAGACGTTAAACTGCGGTAGTTTTGGGTTTGATTCTTACTTCAGTGAACTTTCATATTATTTTAAATATTCAGATTTTCTATTTGTAGTCTTTCACAATTAAATACTGCGTTACATCCATTTACATTAATTAATGTCATTAAAACAAGAATGGAGTGTCCCAGTACTAGGTTCTCTCTGCTTCTACTTTATGATATAAGAGATGTGAAAAAATAAAATAATGATATAATACACATATATGATATAAAATATAAAATTTGGTATTTCAATATATTTTTATCTATCAACATAAACATGAAACCGAGTTTAAATATATGAAGTAACCGTTAGTTTAAATATTTACAATTATGTATGAAATATATGAAATATTCTGAGTACGTACTTAGAATATGTAAAATGTAAACAGTTACGGTTGTAACACTAATCAACCTGAGAGCTCTACATCGTACAAGTTTGACAGACAGACATTAGAAAATGACATTCACCTAAAAAGATTACTCTCATATAGAAATAGATGCAAAAATGTGCTTAAAGAAAGGAACTCGTTATTATTCGTGTCATATTAGCAGAGGAGGTTTTGTATTAAAGAAGAAAGAGTAAATAAAATTAAGCTTCATGCTGTATCCGCCTTACAGCAGGGTAGGCAGAGAGAAAATTGTGTTAAATGAGTTCATTCTCCACTTTCGGCCGAATTTTTCGAGAACTCAACTAAACGATAAAATTCATTCCCTCGAATGGGAATCGAAGTCACAATCGTTATGTTACATACCCTTGTGCTCCTGAGCCACGACCGAAAGAATATTATCTTTTTTATTTTTTTATGTTGATATTTATATTTTTTTATAAAGATTTGGCCTTGGGCAGATCCTTTTAAAGATTTTTGCCGTAGATATTGTAATAAATTGTATGTATTCTAAGTATCTAATATAAGTTTCTAATATTGGCGTAGTATATGAAGCCTCTGATACGTAGTAAATTTTCTATCAGAACAAAATTGGTTTTTAATTGCTGATCGGAAAACTATTATTGAAGTACGGCAATGGTTCTCTTTTCTCTTTATTTCTTCTAATTTTAACTATCTTTGATAGTAATCAGTCCTCGATAGATAATAATAATAAATAAATAAATAAAAACTATTATTATTAGACATTTCAATAATTTACCACACTAATAGATTATCAGCGGCCGTCAAGTAATAAGGTTTTATAGAAAAATCCAAATATATCTTCAAGGGTCGCTCGGGTAAGGTCATTCATCTTGTTTTTATTTTTTCCCCTCTTGATCTGGGTATTAGAAGAAGTGCAATATCATCAAATCACTGAAAGACGCACCAAGATTCGGAGGTCGGGGGTGAAATATTACAACGGAAAAGTTTACGTACGAGAACAAGTCAGGTTAAGACTGTGCAACAGTTAATACTAAGCTATATAGTTTTTGTTAGTTTATTGTCAGGAAGTATAGCTTTACTTCGTGGTGTGTGAACATTCGTGTGATATTTTAAATCATTTAAATTTCTGGACTTGAACAAAAAGGATGATTACAATATAATTTTAGGTTTTTTCCCCAAAATCTTGCAGTTTAATCTTGCAAAAATTAAATTATTATTTTTTATATACTTTTCTCAGCATAACAGTCATAATGGTCAGCTTGCCGGACGAATTCAAGCTCTTATTAATTAAATATAATTCTTGCTCCGATTAATTATCGAGCTCACCATCATCAGTGAGTTAAACATGAAAATTATCCAACAAAGCATAGCATTCACTACTCGTGCGCCCTTGCCTCTTTAGCGGTGGCATCTTGCGAGTCACTCAAGACGTATTTCATGGTACGTCGACTCGCGGAATGATATTGTAGAGGATATGATTTGAGAGTAACAAATGTATTATGTGCTGCAACACGCTCCCTTTACGTACGTGGCGGTACGTTTTACGTTTTTATATGGAAAATGTCTAGGAATTCTACATTATTTTCTTTTTTGTAGTTAGTAATGTATGGGGAGTTTTGTTTATCAATTAATATTTTCGCTTCACGCTGTTTCGTGCACATGACAGGGTAGGCAGAAGGAACCTGGGAGCACATAGCTAAGACACTCCGTTGCCCATAAGATACTTCGACGAATTTTTAAGGCATGGCGTGTTATGTAGCGGAAATCAACGCCGCGTTTTGCTTCGTTATGAAAGCGAGTGAATAAAATATAATATATATTGCATTTCTCCGAGTGGGAATAGAGTCCACAACCATCGCCATTACAGTTGCACGCATCACTGCGTCGCTGCATCCTCCATTAGGCGTTCTTAATTTGTATAAAATAGTTTCTATTTATACATTTATATACATGCTTGTACTACATAGCAAAAATAGCATCATCAGTGCTGCCTGAACAGCGCGGCGTAGCTCCGAGGCGTGCATTCAACGCATGGCTAGCACGAGCACATCCGCACGTGAGTTAGTGATGTGTCAGTGCACTCAACTAGACATTCAGGTACCTTTTGTTACCCCTTTTGTTTGTTTTTGTGTTATATAATTAGATGACATCACTAGTGCCACTGATAAACTAAGGTTGGTGGGATGGTATATTATCTTTTTTTTTTCTTTGCGTAAGGCAAGAGGCTAAATGTAGCGCGGTACTAAAGATACTCTGTTTGTCAACGTCATTCTGTTCAATTATA
This sequence comes from Heliconius nattereri, assembly GCA_013403645.1. Taxonomy (NCBI): domain Eukaryota; kingdom Metazoa; phylum Arthropoda; class Insecta; order Lepidoptera; family Nymphalidae; genus Heliconius; species Heliconius nattereri. The sequence continues at coordinate 8,554,673 of JAAIXI010000248.1, read as the reverse complement.
ATGATTGATAGGAAAATATTTCATCTTCTTGTGAAGTTAAATTCTAATTACCTTGATATATGACGTGATTTCTCTTAAATTAATAAAGAATAAAATGTAAATTAAGTTGACTTTAGGTTCTCTATGAAGAAAGAATAGAAGTAAGAAAACTACATTTATATGCCACTCCTTGTGGAGAAACTCCGAGTGGGAGTTGAACCCACAACGTATCGCGTTTTCAGTTATATCAAGCACAATACTCAATAAGCCACAAAGAAACTTCATCTCTCATACTTTTCTTAGTGTAAAAGTGACAATAAATCCCGGCATTGAGGAACACTGGGGTGTCATTACGCCAGGTGCTAGCAGTGGGTCGATATCCAATCAGCTATCAAGAGAATTACGTTCGATTAGCTCAGTAGCTATCGTCCAAGGAGTCCTCGATATCGATTATACTGTAATTTTTTTGATGACAGACCCCAAATGTATTATACGTTTTGATAATTTGACTTGACAGGATGGATGGATTGGGGTGGTTGAAAATTTAGGTTGAAAAGTGGACTTGTTCTTGGGTATTCGTGATTTGAATGTTCGTGATGAAGGAGGATGAAGGAATGTAGATAGATAGAAAGATTTTAAAGATGTTATATATTAAGTTATATGCATTTAATTATGCATTTTTTTCACTAGTATTTTTTTCAATGAACAGCTTTTAGTCCCTTCTGCAAAATTAATATATTTTCACTTTTAAAAACTTTACTTAAATTTACTATAACAACAAACACAAAGAAACAAATTAATTTCAATGCTATAGTTGAAATGCAACATCTTGAATAAAAGATAACAAGCGTAAAACTCAATTTACGTGAAGATCTGCATCCCAACAGATTTCCTATAGAATAACAATGAAACAAATCGCGAGAAGTCTCGTTTGTCAAATCTACTTGTCGAAGACGCTGCCTTCATTTGGTGTCCAAAATATATCGCTTCAATTTTGCACGAAGAAAAATGTTATATACATTGCTGTTTTTATTTTATTGTAAATATTATCTACGTAACTATAATCAGTAATGTATATAGAATTTTTGGGATATTCCATCGCTTGTTATAGTTTTGTAACGCAGTACGGTGGTAAGCACGTTTGACGTCTTGTCGTATCCGAGTATAGACGAGGGCTCTCCTACAACTTTATTTATGAGAGAACTTGACTCGACTAGAGTAAGGTCCATATAGCGAAACCGTCTGAGGACATCATTAGAACTTATTTTTATATAGTTCACTATAGTTCTTCTTAAACGAGCTAAATCTTATTAAAAAGTGATATTTAGCGTTTTGATTTTTCGTTTTTCTTTTAAATTAAAACAATTGTATAACATAAAGCCAGTTATATTTTATGTTATGACAGATATGTTAAGAAAACAAATAAATTAAAATTTTCTTGAAATTTAAAGGGTCATTGAGATTAAATGATAACAAAACCACGTTGTCGAAACTGTAAAGAAATTCATCATAAAAACTGTATTTAAAGGAAAGTACTACAATTTCACATTTATATCCAAAAAAAATCTACACTTCTATATCATTATTATAAAGCGTATAAGGATCTCAGGAACTACTGATTTGAACTGAAAAATTCTTGTGTTGAAGAATTCATCTATCGAGAATGGAAATGGAGTAACAATAAAATTGTTTCAAACACGCTTGAGAGCTTTCGTTGTTTTTCACGCTAGAATAACACCACGCACCAAGCAATTCCTCCTGAAATAGGCGGAAAATAGGGAACGTAGTGCCTTAATTACTAGTTTCCCTTTGCTTACCCTGATGTATGCGGGGTACAACGTGAAGCAAATTTTTTTAATAAACTATTTTCCCCGCAAATACAGCTAGTTCATTTTGCCAAATAAATGACAATTTATTCTAAGAAACGCCTATCTTCGTTATCCATAGCACTGCTGTAACTAAGTTAATACTATTTCTCATAAATTTTAGAGCGTAAGGCGTTAATCCCGCTGTCTGCACGCTGACGTTTCATTTTAAGTTTCGCCTTGTGTACTATCGCCTTTGTTTCGCTTATATGTTAATCTCGCTCTACTTCATACTGTAATTATGCAGCCAAGTTCTGATTTTCGTCTTCCTCAACGTCTGAATTTGGTTCTGTGTCTGTGTGGGTTAATTTTTCTTTCTTCTATTTTATTTAAAAGTTTTGTATGTGCTTATTTTGGCGTAAATCTAAGCGAAGCTAAGAATAAGAAGCGCCATAAATTAAGAACTGAACTGAACTGTTATTATAACTTTCTTTTAAGTTCGTGGTCGCGCAGGAGTAGCGTGTGCCACTCCACACGCAATGCCTAAAAAATACGATGAAAAGTGGAAAACCTACACATGGGATACAGCGTAAAGCAGAAAAATAAAAAAATATAAGTCTCATTATTACATAATATGAATAGTATATTTCAAACGTTCAAATTTCTATGTTTTCTAAAAAGTTTTATTTTAAGTATTTTTTCTTAAATTAAATATGAGCTTATCGACTATGAAAGTATTAACAATAACTTTATAAAAACCTCGAAAATATATCGCTTTAATCTTTTTGGAATTACAAAACAGCCTTGAAAGTTTCCAGACATGTACTAAAGAGACAAAGTCGTATGAACTTTTCTAATTATATTATAATGTGGAACTAAATATCTACAATTTATCTGTGTTTGACAGTTAAGCTTAATAAGAAGGTAAAGGAAAAATAGAATTTAATATGTATTAATGCCAGACTGCAAGCGCAATGGTTGTGAGTTCAATCCATACACGGGGGAATATATTATTTTCAAATCCCCTCTGATGGCACAAAGCGCTGCGCAGATTCCGTCATTCCAAACACAATGTTTCTAATTGAAACTGAAAGAATTAATTAGGCTCAATCAATTATTTAAAAAGAATTTAAAATATTAACAAATTTGCAGCTAATTTGTGAAATATTATAATATGCACAAAAATTTAAAACATAACAAATTCCCTGTGTATTTCATTGAACTCTACGTTTATGTTGTAATTAAGTGAAGTCTCAATATTCGAACGTGATTTTATAACATTAATTGCATATTTTAATTTTAAGTGCAAGGTAATTAAGTAAACAAATTACAAAGTGCTTAATTTAAGTTAATTTGGAATCTGTTTTGCGGTAAAATCCATTTTGGATTAATTTGGCCGCGGTTTTGTGTCGTCTTTTAAAAATCAGTTTCAATCATTTTTTTTTTCTGTTTGGAACAAAACACTTATTATTTGAAATCCCAATAAAATACAGACAAGAAATATGCAAATTTTATATTTTAGGTAAATAGGCAAGAAATTTAAATAGTGTATATATATATATATATCTACCTATTGTATATATATTATCCCGGGAGGTATATGTAAATCAATCAAAAATCTTCGCATTTCACGTGGACCTATAATATACTCTGTTACAGCGATGGTCTATTTACCCTTATCTATTATTAAATCCTTCCCGAACCAGCCTGGGCCCATTTTCAATTACGTCGCAAGCTATTAAAGTGTTGTATTTGACACCACTCGCGTACGTCAGTATGGAAATGCCTTGATTTCTAGTAATATATGTGATAAAGATACTATGTCCACCTAACCGGTGCTGCTATCATAGAGGCATAGTACATAAGATAGAGATATGTAAAGATTGAATTTATCTTATATTATATTTGTTTTAGATATATTTGATTTAAAGGAGATTGTTCGTTCGTTTGTTATTTGACTTTGATCGGGAGAACCAATTATTTAGTTTTACTGCTTTGGTAAGACAGACCTTTGGTAAGTTGAGTTTCACCACTTAAAATACTCGAATTCGGTTCGAAAACCTGGAACGAAGTGTCTATAATATCTGCTTTATAGCGTAAAGCTGAATTTTGGCTTGAGACTTCAAACTTTATGTATAATATAAAAAAAATACAAGCAGAATTTGTTTTTGTTTAATAAAAATATGTATGGAACTATACTAATCGTTAAAACAAAGAAACTTGCTAAGTAAAGTGTAGCTTTCAGTAGTAAATGTAATACTTTTACTCTGAAAAATATTTTCCTTACACATTTTTATAAGTGATGAAAAGACAATATGGTACATTACCAAGAAGACTGGGATAAAGTAATAACTTTATACTTTAGATACCTACATTTAAACAAAATTTCACAACTATATTTTGTTTCTTAAGAGTATCTCTCTGGTAAAGAAGCGCTCTGGTAATAAAGCAAAGTCCAGGTTTGACTCATCGCCTTAAAAAAAAATTGGTGAACAGAATGTCTTAATGAGGAACGCAGTGTCTTACTTAACACTAGGTTCCCAGAAGGTAGTGTTATTAGTGTGAATGTTGAAATTATTGTATTAATCTTGAAGAAGAGTATGTTGATGAGTTAAGTGGAATTTCAAAAAAAAAATATATTTCTGAGATTTATTGAGTGATATTTTACGTTTACTTTCACAACGGGAAGCAAAAATCATTGCCTGCAGTAAAGTACTACTAATGTATAAAAGATTTTAATGTTTCTATATCATCAACATTCCTATTCGATCCTAACCCTTCTGAAAGTGGAATTTTTGAGAAAGGGAATAATACTAAATTACATTCGTATCATATTTACATTATATTTGCATCACAAAAATGAAACAGATTTTGAAGGCACTTTAAGAATATTAATAAAAATAAAAACAATAACTAATATATTTAGACATCTATCGTACATACATTTGACAATGCTTAAAAGACGTGAAAGCTTAACTGAATCCGTTCTTAATTACCGCGATGTGCAATATGGTTTTTAATATCTGTAATGAAAGCAAATATGATGTCGGTGTATACAGTACGTACTGTGCGAAAAGCCAATGCTTCGGGGTGAGATTATACAGTCGGTGTTGGGATGTTCTGAAATTAATTAATTGATTGTATGCTGTAGTTGAATAGTGGTGATGGTGGTTTTAGTCACAGAAGTAGCTAGTCTTCTATACATGCATGAACAAGTTTTTTTTTATTATATTAGAAATATTGATGTTTTTTTAGACTAGTAGAATTAAAACTTGACATTGATCTCTTTCACTCACAGTCTATAGATAGTTGTGAATATATATATAATATTTAATAGTCATAAATATATTATTTATAAATAGTAACACTCATTATTAGGTACATTATAAGGAATCGCTTTTATTAAATCTTATTAAAATACCGCTCCGCTTGTCACAAAGAACACTCTTTTGCCTCTCCGAGCTAAAGCCGACGATGTTGCATTAGTAAATTACTCACGTACGCGTCCCAAACTCTTCAAAACTTCGGATTTGTCGTGAGATTTTACACGAAATCCTAACTAATTTGTTTAATTAACACTTCAAGTGCCAGATTGATTTAGTTTCTCAGCGGAGAAGTCTGTAAGTGATATATTAATTTTGGTATTTTCCTCTTGAAGGACCATTAAGGTAATTATTATACTTTATTATTAGAAGATATTTGTGAAATTTCGTCTTATTTCTTTGTTCTTATTTATCTTACTCTATTTTTAGTCTATAATACATATATGTAATAGCTACATAATGATGTTGAATTCCTATTAAATATTATAAAATACATAATCAGCCGTTCAAAATAATTCATTCAATTTGTATCGTAAAAAAAAATCCTTTCTTGGAACTCGGTTAATAAATTTAAAGAATTTTTAAAACCATCTAAGTAATATAAAAGTGAAGATAAAGATATGAGTTCGATCCCTACTTTGGGAATATTTATGTTTTAAATCTTTTTTTAATATATTATATATATTCCGAAAATGAAATTCGGAGGTTATTATATCACAATGTGTCAACACTAATTTCTCCTCTGTGTATCTTGCAAAAACTTGAGTTTTCGTATATGTAAAACAAGTCAAGCAGTTTTGTATTACAAATGTATATATAGGGTCTAGTTTTTCAAATGGGATCGGTATTATCCGAGGACCTTCAAAGGTCCCCTAATGCGTTTTATGTTTTTATTCCATTAAGTTTAGGAAAGCTGGTCCCAGTTTATGTCTTCTCAGGTCGTCAGCGTAACGTTATAATGTAATGTGGGGTACCCACTTACTGGTAATGGTTTTAACGTTGTTCTTATATAAGCGATATGATAATTACAGTTTTAGCTATTGTTTCATAGTAATAATTAAAAAATATATTAACAAAAAAATCTTAATAAAATACGTAACGTATCTCTACAATTAAAATCTTACCAATTTCCTATTGTTACTTCTTCATTATCTATGTTTATACTAATGTTAAAAAGGTAAAGAGTATGTTTGGTGGAACGTGCTAATCTCAGGAACTACTAATAAGATTTAGATTTTTTGTTTGAACAATCACTTTATCGAGAAAGGATATCGACGTCAAGGAGTAGAATAAAAATAAAAATCATCATACACCTTCCATGCATGCACTGCGTAAACGGCTATCTATAGCTACGCAATTGTATAACGGAATTATTCCAATTTAAAAGTTCTAAAAACATAATGTCTTCTATCTCCTGCAGACTATTTTAAGTTATACAATATTATTGTTTGTTCTATTAAATAACCCTCCATATGTTATATAGTTTTTATATAGATCAAAATTGTCCATACCTATAGGTAATTAAGATACTTTCTTATAAAAAGATACTTAAAAATATATATTCTAGTCCATTTAACAATATGCTACTAATTTTGAAAGTATTTCATAATTATACTTCATACATAGTTGATTAATCAGTACTTTTGCAATTACACACGCGCTGCTCTCTTCATCAACAAGGGCTCGTGGAAGCATAGCTGGATATGTTTTTTTTATTCTACGAGTTCGACTTTTAATCAGTTAACTTTGAAAGTTGTCCAGTTACATCGACGACGTAGAATTTTAATCTAAATCTCGCATGTGGAAGCTGCAACGGTGTCCGGTACTACTGTACCCTACTTCTGTTTTTATAAAATTCTTTGTGTGTTCATTTAAATATTTTTTTGATTTACTTTTTTAAAGAAAATATTTAATTAGAAATTGAAAAAACAAACTTTGCACCACTAATACATAATTAGAAACACTAAAAAAATATTTCCTGTTTATTTTTTGTTTTGATTTACTCGGTAAGGGAGTATCATGACATTTCGTTATCTACTTGCCACCCGAACTCGCGATATTAACCACGTAATTTTTAAAGCTAAAAGGTGCTGCGATGAGCTACAATAACTGTGTAGCTTACAATATTTTTCCCCTTCTTACCACAATGAGAAAGTATGCACTGTATTTTTTTATTTTCTATAATATATTCAGGCAACGTCCCAATACTAGATTACCTCCGCTTACCCTGCAAAGCTAAGAGAAAAATAAATAAATAAATAATTTCAAAATATTATAAGAAGAGATCGTTCCATTTTAAAATATAAATTAAATTGAAAATAAAGTTGTTTGGGTAAAAATAGTTCCTTCAACATTTACTGTGAGCAATTGAATTATTATCTTCATGGGTTCTCTGTAATGGATGTTTCGTGTACCGATACTCGCAATCGGGAAAGTCTATCATATTAATAATAAACTCGGTATGGTCGATAACAAACTTATGTTAGTTATAATGGAATAAGTGGAACTGCTGTGGATAAAGGAAAGCTAGATACAGTTAGGAATATTATAAGGCATGAATTTTTCTAACACGGCACCTACCTAACCAACAAAGGAAACCTAATGTAAAGATACTCCATTCTTTCGATTCTTGAGATACTGTGTATTAAGTGGTGGAACTCTACACCGCACATAACCAGTGCTAGGTAATGCAATATATTTGCAATATTCTATTATTATCAATAAAATACTTCACTCCTCCAGCGGGAATGGAGCCCGTAGCTGTCGCGTTTACAGTCGCACGCTTGTCCTTGCCCCAGCGCTATAACGGCCTCTTGGTATGCTGATTGAATGATAATGTTTTCGTAATGTGAGGAAATAGAATTCATTACAGTCAAATGCTATACCACTGCACAACGACGGGTTCAGACATACTATATATACTATGAATAAAAGTTTTATAATTATAATATTTGCAAAGTAGTTTTTCTTCCGAAGTTTAATAAAAATGAAGCAAGACCAGTCAATAGGCTATTGTTAGTGCTATACTTATTTCACTGGCTCTGAGTAATATTGAAAGAAAATATTCATAAATGTATTTACTTAGAATAGATTAGAATTTGTTTTCATTTAGAAAATACAATGATTTTTGCCTTTTGCCTGGATTTTTTAAAGATAAATATGCGAAATAATATGCTTATTTATATTGCTGCTATACGCGGAATTTAACATTTTTAACAAAGCAAAACTATTTGTTGAAATTTTCCGTTTGTTCTCAATTCAAAGGATATACAAATATGTCGAATGGTCAGAATTGAATTTAATCAACGGTCGATCAACAATTTGGTCAATATTTGTAGTATTTCCAATAAAAATATATCTATTTTACATGAGATTAATATAAATTAAGGGACCTTGTTTAATTTAATCTTTAAATTTAATTATGGTATAAGCTTAAATCTATTATTATTTATTATTATAACAATTACTGTAAATATTTTCAAGTCAGATTCAACAAAGCTTCTGCTTGACGCTGTATAGCGCACAGATCATGGTAGGCAGAGGGAACCTCCTCGAGTGGGGATTGCTTTGCTCCTGGGCATCTGTTATCGACTGTTTGTGGGTTCAATTGCGCAGAGCTGCGCGCTCCATCCTTATTTAATTTTTACTGACTACTACTTTTTAAAAGTCATAGATTCAAATTCAATTAGTGTTTTTATGTATTTTATATTTGATGTACAGACAAAATTTTCTATTATTTCATTATTGAATTTTAGATAGATTAGATATTTTATTATATTATCATATTTTTACAGGTAATGCAAAAGCAGCTTGGTAAGTCAAAATTAACTTATTAACAATTAATGTTGCCTCCAAAAATCGGCGGAAAGTGGGGAATGGAAATGTCTTAATGGGAACGGAGTGTTCTAACACTAGGTTCCCGGGTTCTTTCTGTCTTCAAAGTGAGGTACTTTGGTCAAGATACAGCGTGAAGTTTAAAAAATATATAATTAAATTATATATATATTTTTATTATTAATGAAACAAAAAACTCGTGAATCATTTTTTTACTGTATCTATACCTAAGTAATTTTCAATAACATAAATGGACGGTCGCTAGATAGGATATCCGATACTTGCACCTGCGTCGCTAATAGACTAGCACGATGCTGTTTTAATGTTTTGTGTACATTGAAAGTTTTTGTTTATTAGATGTTTTTAATATAACTATTTGACTTAATCAAGCCTCGATCTATACAATTGTTAGTCAAGTATGTAAAATTATTTCTAATTAGCTGTGATTATTATGGCTTCCGTGCTTGTATAATACTTATATAAATTACTAGTGGGCCCGTGCGGCTACGCCCGCTTGAATTATACAAATGTTTATTTAACTGTATTTAAGAAAAACGAATTTGTTTTTAATATAATTGTTATAAATATCTTTCAAGTACAGACACTAACCCTTACGTTTTTATTATAAGTATAGATTTATATGATTTTATTTATTATTCTTGTTGTGATGCTCTAATGCTATCTAATTTCTTCAATATTTGTCAATCATGTTTCAGTTTTATATATACGGGGCGCAGAAAGCTGAAATTTTGCACGCAGTTGTATAGGGGAGTTACCCGCGAAGCAAAAAGCCATAAATATAATCAATTCAATGACAAATAATGACAATCATCATAATGGGTGGCAATAAAGATACAATTTTCAATAGCTATTACGTGAATCCTCGGTGGGCGAGGCTGACTCGCATATGACCAATTTTTTGATGTTAATATAAATATTATTTACTTTCTCTTCTAAATTCTTCTAATATATCATTTTATTTTTTAAATAGTAACTGACAATGTACAATATACTCATACTTTGCCCACCGCTATAACATATTTGTCATCAACTATAACTAACCCTATTTTGAAATATGAGAGGGCCGCAGATGCGAGTCACCTTGTATTATACCGGTACAACCGACAGTCACCGTGGTTTAGCTGTACAATTTTTTTTTAACTTCCCGCACTTTTACATTCTGCTTTTCTGTGTTATGTTTTCACAATTTACAGCAAGTCAAAAAGTTATTATATATATTTTTTTAAATATTGTTCATATAGATAAAAGTTAAGGTAAGGTTTCCATTAAGACACTTCCGGTTCCTATTTTCGGCCGAATTCTGGAAGTATTGCGTGTTGAATGGTAGAACTAATGGTCGCGCTTTACTTCTACAACAGGATGAAGAGATGAAAATATTTAATTAATTTCCTCCAAAGGGAATCGAATCCACCACCTGTCACTTTTACAGTCACACGCTAGTATTTTAATGATTGAAATTTTATACATACAATATATAGTTTATTTTGCACGCATAACTATATATTGAACCTTCCATCTTACCTACATATATTTATTTCTTATATATGTTGCGCTAGGAAACAGTTAACGGCGAAACTTATTAGTTATAATGTAACTTCGGTAATACCACGGACGAAGTTCCAAATCCTCCTATACGCCCCCCCATTATTGGGAGCAGATGCACACCGGCCTCTATAAATCTTAAATATAATACAAATGTCACTTTACCTAATTAGTTGAAGATTTATATAGAAATGTAGTTAAATGGTGAAAATATGGTTTCTTAATTGTTTTTATATATATTTTTTTGTTTTTCTATAATATCAGTATTGTAATATAATATGACGAAATCGCTACAAATTATTTGTATTTGTATTGAATCGGCTGAAACTTTAGTTTTTAAATTATCGATTTTAAGACATGCAAGTAATTCAGCTTACTAAGTAAATAGCCAAGCCAAGGCGAAGCCACGAGTAGGTCGGTAGTAATAATCAACAAAGTATAATTTACACTTACAACCGCTCTTTCACGTTATATCTTGCACACATTAGGGTAGACAGAGAAAATGTATGGTCAAGACACTTTGTTCATCGTTGACGGCCCGTCTCCAGCCATTACATATTGGATCGCGGAGCCCATCGCCCGCTGCTCTTTGTCGTCGTGGAATTGTTATTTATTTATTGCTAGTAAATAACAAATCCACAAACATCGCTTTTACAATCAGAGGTAAGAGAGGTTTTACATTTAATTAATTAACAATTTAATACCATTTGATTAAATTGTTAAAATATTATCAATATAGTGTATTTAAAGGCGTGCGTAATTTAATTAATTAAACTTAAAATAGGTAACTAAAGTTACATGTTTTCATTCTGTAGTATTTACTATATGTATATGTTAAAATTTTAAAACTATTTTGGACAAAATTTGTACTGAGTATATTTTTTTATTATCTCTTTTATGAATATTGTGTTGTTCCTTATATAAGACTAGTGAACCCGGACGCGGCTACGCCTGCTTGAACTATAAAAATGTTTATTAAATATATATATATGAAATTATTTTCAGTTTTCAATAGAATTAGTAAGAAAATATAGATAAAATAAAGAGAAGAAAAGAAAAATATAGAGAAAATATTAGAAAAAATATCTGAGTTATTGAAATGAATCAACAAAAGAAGTAAAAGTAATTGAGGATATTATTAATATTAGAAAAAGTACCTAAAGTTTTCCGTGCGTGCGTACATACTCCTAGATATCGACTCTATGATATAAAAAAAAAATTCTATATATTATTATTAAATAGGATATTTTTTGCGAGCAATATCAAATAAAATAAGAAGAGGACCAAAGTGTATTTTAAATAAATTATAAACAGCAAATAATACATAAATATAACAATTGTTCGAAAATATATGAAAATTTATAAAACCATCAACGTTATCTGCCCGTTCGCGTCGGTCATACTCATAGTATGCCGCCAGAAGGCTAGCTCATTTCGAATCAGTGACATCTTAATGATTTATTAGAATGTTATACAGTAAACTATAATTTCAATCTAGATAAAATGCTGAAAGTGACTTTTATATTTATTTTTATAAGGATGAATATCAAAATATAAGTTCATTTTGGGTGACGTTTTCTTAAAACAACAAACAAACTTTGCAAACCGTTTCTTAGCAACGACGGTTGTTATTAATATGGCAGAATAAATTGTATGTCAAATTAGAAAGTATTTTAATTTATTAGTACATGTGTGTAATCGAATGTTATATAGCCTAAAGCACTTCTAAAAAATGCAGCTTTCATACAAATCAAAAACATAGTAAATCGGACCAGTAGATCCAGAGATCTTATCGTTCAAACAAACAAACAAACAATATCTTCCGCTTTATTATATTAATAATAATATAGATAAGTAAGCACAAAGACAGACCTTTTGAAGAACCTCAAAGAAAATAGTGGTTAAAAGTTTTTATAAAATATCGCGGATTTAAATTGTGAAACATAGAAATTATTACTATTTTTAGAGATTTTCTTTTTATGGCGAAAAACTATCTCATGGAAAATTCTAACCCCAAAGCCACAAGCAGAAAGATAGTTGTCAATTAAAAAAAAAATCATTTTCTGAATCTCCTCTCGATTCCATCTCAATTTTGAGAATCGCTTTCATATTTAGATTATCTTCAGATACATCATGCGTAAGTCAAACATCAAAAGCAAATAAATTATAATATTATGCTCGAAAGATATTACAATATGAAAATATATTAACATTCGTATATTTATATTATTTTTGATGTTTTCATACATACATATTTAAATTATAGAAATGTAAAAGAGAGTGAAAACCGTTGTTGTTTACTAAAATCTTAGTTTTACAGACTTAATAATAGGTGTGGCATTGGTATGTCTTGCAAAAAAAAATTGGTATACTATAGATATATATAATTTTCTCAACCTTATTTTTATTTGGGATCTTATTTGAGCTTATTATATAAACGGACGTAAAATTTCTTCTTTTTTTTATAGAGACAAGCAGGACTTCACTGATTTTATATTCCCAATTAATTGAGTCATAAATGTAATCTTACTTCCATTTACCGTAACTTAAGGTCAGTCATATTTTATAAATATAGATATCAGGTAAACTTCAATAAAAATGGTTTGCTTTTCCATAAAATTTAAACTATAATATCTAAATATTACTCTGAGTTTGACAGCAAATTGTATAAAAATCAATCGATTCACTTTAACAATCCGTGCCAAGTCTCGGCAGATGCGTCTTCGCCGCGAAATTTCCCTAAATCAATTTCAATACAAACACCTCTTAGTGAACTCTGGTAGCGGTTGCATATCGGGTATGGTACGTATTATAGAGGGGATAGAAGAGTGAGAATAGAAGAGAGAGGAAGGAATATTTAAAAAAATATGTAATATTTTTAATATTGATTTTCTTTACGAAGATAGATAGAAATAATGCGGCGTATTATAGTTTCCTAAGACGAGGAGACATCACGACGTCCTACTACATTGTAAAAGGCAAAAACAATATGCCTTTTTTTAATACATTTTGTTTTAAAATTTCTTAAGTGATCGTAAAAAGTTAAATTTAAGATTCTTGCTGGGGAAGTCGATGAGTGACAAGCTATACGGGTACGGTACGAGCATGACAGAATTTAAGAAAATATTGGCTTATAAATAAAAACTTGCACTAAACAAGTTCGCTAGTACTCGAACCCCACGTCCGTCCGTGACTTGGATGTCGACTGAACAGTTGGAACGCAGTTACAGTGATCAAATTGAGTCAGCCGCAGGAGTACCGTCGCCACGCGGTATCTAGTCTATGTAATAGAGAAATACTTTATTAGAAAGCGTTATATATTTTTATATCTTTTCTCATAAAGTATTTTTCGTTTATTATTTATAGAAAAACCTTAAGAAATGTTCAAATATGTAATAGAGTGTTATTTCATATTTTGTATAGAAAGTTTAATAAGCGTACCCATTAAAATCGAATACTGCTACGTTTTTCCATAAACTCGTTGACAACCTCTATATCGTGAAATGAGCGTTGTTTAACCCAGTTTTAGTCAATTACTCTTTGGTATAATTTATATGTAGTATGTATGTATGTTTGTTTATGTTCGCTAGTTAAGAATTGGCGTGTGTGTTGCGCTCTAATTGCATTAAAATTAAAAGTAAAAATGTAAGTTGTAATTAATGAAATTATTTCATTTTGTAATATTAGTTACTTAAAAAAATACAAACATAAGTACTTACTTATTTAAGCTCTACGCTATATCCTGCACATAGCAGGCTAGGCAGAAAACACAAGAGAACGACACTTCATTCCCATTAAGACACTTGCGTTCACCACTTTTGGAGGCGTTGCGTGTTGAATGGAAAAACTCGTTACCAGAGCGAGGAATTAAAATATATTTTATGAAAAAAATATTTAATTTCCTCAAGTGGAAATCGAACCCACATCATGTGGCGTTAACAGTCCTGCTCCTGTGCCACGACTGGCCTCTTCGTGAATGTTTATCTAAAAATTAATAAATTCAGTAAAACAATATTATAATGAACTTGAAAACAAAAGCTCAGCATCGCGCACGCCACTCGCCCTTATACCGCAGGATGATAGGATTTCCTTAAGATTTACATGTACAAGTATACAGAAATTCCGTTATCCTTTGGGAATGTAGTAAAGGGCCAGTTGCGAAGGGCTTGCAAGTATGTTTATTTGTGTCATAAATTACATCTTTAAAATATTATTTTATGCGAAATTATATTCTATTTTTTTGGCTTTAGAGGTTAAAATTGTGATGTCTTATACTGACAGTATAACCAAACTTTTGGGCAGATTCGCTATAAATATTTACCAGTAATTCGGCTATAACCGATGGATATTTAGAGATTTGACAGCGTTGTTTGTGGGTTAGTTGAGCGCGTCTTACTTAATCTTATATAGTACACACTATGTAAATGGAAATATGGAATAATAATTAATCTTTGTTGATTTTGTGAAATTGAATTGAATTGTTTCTTTTTAGTTATAACAAATAAATAAAAAAATATTCATATGAAATGTTAAATAAAATACCAAAACGTAATTAACTTATTTTTTTTTCTCTCATATCTATAAAACATTAACATGTCACGGGCTTCAAAATTATAAAATACTTTTTGTAATGAATTGTAAATATATGTAAATATAAATGAAACTAAGTATTTCTTTATGTCAAGTAAATATTTTTTATTTTTTAATGTACAATTCAAAGTCGGTCTATTGTTTTTTAATATTGGTGTATTATTAAACATTTCATGTGGTTCTATAATATTTAGTTATATAAATAAGTTCTAGAAGCCACTTTTAATAGCATAATCATGTTGTATGTAAATTAATTTTGAAAAACTATTCCTATAAAAAATACGATACAATAATGGCAAACTCAGTACTAAGCAATCGAAATTAAATTATTTAATAGATCAAAAGCAATTAAAATTCAATAAAAATAAATGTAAATATTTGCTGAGACCAGAAGGTCCTAGGAAAAGATTATCAGTGAGTGATTAGACCAGCAACAGGTACAGACAGGGTGTAAGCTACGACTTTTATCTTTGTAGCGTCGGGAAGACCGTCCAAAGCTTTTTATTGCCAATTGTGTTTATTCAAATGAGCTTACAAGTAACCGAGGCTTTCATTTTTATCACTTTTTATGAAATAAGTGTTGAATGAAATTATGTTTTTCAAGATTGGTGTAAATTCTGTGATTAAAATTTTTGAGACATATTTTTTTTCAGTATATTTATTTTAACCCGTTTGGAGAAGATAAAAGATTTACACAGAACACTTTCCACTCTTTTTTCGATCATCGGCGCTTTTAAGCGGAAAATTAAGAGGAAAATTAAGTATAAACGAAACTAGAATATCTAATTCACTATTACTTTTTTTTAGTTTCACGTTGTATCCCGTTATATTATCATTATTAAAATATATTTTTGAATAGCGCCATGGCATATATAAATTGACTCTATATAAAATTGTACAACTCGACACTAACTCTATTTTTAGTAAATATTTAGTATTTCCACCCTCTTGCTTGGAATACAGCGATAAGCTGTCTTTCCCCATTATTGTAAACATAGAGACAGTCATATATTGTATTACGCCTAAATTGAAAATTTTATGCCATTCCAGTCCCTCCTAAGTCGGGCAAGGAGGTGATACAAAATAAAATGAAACAGTACTTTCCATCTTTTACACTTCGAAATTTATTATTCTAATAAAAATGTTCTTGGAGTTATAGAATTTCAATTAACTGTTAGATTATATTTCTAATGAAGATTGAATTAAAGAATAATTTGAAATTTATTTTCATAGGTAATATTTTTTGTTTTTTGTTTTGCAGTATTAGTTAGTGAGAAAAATGTTAAAAAAAAATTACTTACTTTGATGAATTTGAGACAGGCAATAAAGTAATTTTATAAGGATGCCGTTTGTATTCTTTTGAGGTATGAAATCCTAAAAAAAGCTAAAATGACAAGTTAAGAAAATAAATGTGTAAAAAATTTAACAAAATAATTAGTATCATTTATTAATCATGGGTTCTTTTAACACTATTTTTATTTGTAGACATTGAAAATATAAGCAAAATTTTATTCTCATAATATTTGGATAATAATTTTTCGTAACGCTTTTATCTATTACGCGTCACTACCTCCAGAGCTTTATCATTGCGACTGATTGAGTCGCGCAAGGATGTACACCAAATCAATGATTTTGACGTTAATCAAATATACGTATTTGGGAATTAAATATAAGTTAACTAAAATAAATAAATTAAAATAAAGTAACAAAATGAGCATATTTCATGTTATTAAATATATAAACACTTTTTTTTTTGCTAACAGATCAGAAAAGAAATAATATTTGTGCTTATTTTAGATTTATTTTCTTAGTGCAGAATAACACTTAATACATAAAAAAAAATGTACTTAATAATATTTTAATGAAACAAACTGTCAATAAATGTCTATATTTATGATTGGAATTGTTATTATTAAAAAACATTTATTGCACGCACATATAGACGCACATATAGACGTTTGCATTTATGTGAGTCATTATAAAAGTAGGACTAGACAAATAAAGTAGAAACTAATAATCAAAGATAGGAAGTTTTATTAGAAAGTTATTAGAAAACAATGCATTATAATTTATATATTGATAATTAACTGCATAAGCAACCATAATTATAAACTTGCAACACGTGTAAGGAGCCTCGAACGTCGAAATTCGTGTCAATTATGTAAATCGCTACATTTTAAAAATGATAACAATTCGAAAATGAGAATAGTTTCCAAAGCAATTAGGATTATTAAATCTTTTTAGATTAAGATTTTAAAAGTAGTTTAATAAAAGAAGTAGTTTAATTATTTGTGACATTAATTTGACACTTTAAGTCCAAAGTAAATGTTTTGAAAATATATTATTTTCTGCTACACGAAAATTTACACAATGAAAAGATAAACAAACAATTGTTGTTACACAAACAATTCTATACGTATTAAGTATATATAGTTATTAACTATATCATTTTTTTGTTATATTATCTTGTCCCACACAAAGCAGGATAGTCAGAGGGAACCTGGGAACCTAATGTCAAGACAATCCGGTCAAAAGTCAACGTCAAAGTTAAAAAAAATGTTTAACAACTTTAAATTCCATGTTAAATCTATATGTGAACCAAGGTTATTAATTAATAGTACACTAATGTTAATTTATATAATTAACAATAAACGGTGCCAAAAGGTAAGTTAATCAAACTGACCTTTTTGTAAAGATATAAAGATTTTTACGATAAAGTCGTACGGTCACGCGATTACAGTCCACTTAAATTAAGAAAACCATTACATATTATAAGTATTTTTGTTTCTTTTTTATTTTAACGTATCAAGCGGGATAGCGCAAGAAACTTAGAATTTTTTTGTATACACACACACACACACACATACAAAAGAAATACATACGCAAGTATAAAGTTTGTTTGTCTAATTTCATGAAATGGGTACGGAATCCCTGAGTGGACGAGATGTGTTCGCACCTAACCGGTGTTTTTCTTGTTCTAATTAATTGTATAATATGCCAAGCTAAGACAATTTTTATAGAAAAAATTAAATAAGTTAAAATCACACATAGGATTCTAAACGTACTTGCACACCGAAAGGAACCCGAGTACCCGGTCACTTAGTTACAAACGACCCGTCCAGTATAATTTACGAGTCGGGCCACCCGCAGTAATTTGGACAAATTATAACCGTGCGAGAGGAAATTACTCTGGCATCAGCCGTCCGAAAAATAAGCCTCGACGTCGCATCGCACGCTTTTAATCACGATCCTTTGATTTCTTTCATTCTGAATTAATTACGGCGCGGGCGTATTGGTCCGTAGTCTTGGCACGTTTTACCGAAATGAGCAAATATTGTTTGGAAATTATAATACTGTTAATATAAGATGTGTACTGTTTCGCGTTTTTGGAGATTGGTATTTATTTGGGAATTGCTTTCTGGTGTTGATGGTGAACCTTGTTGGTTAATTCTTTTTTTTTTGTCACTTTTTCCCAATGTAAACAGCAAAGTAGGTATAGTGGCAAGTCACTACTATCTTCTTCTAAATGTTTCATACTTAGTAGTTCTTCTTTATTATTCTTGTCCTTTATTGGTTTAAAAAGTATCGATTTTTAATATCAATACATTTTGTACGATACATTTTTCTGTTTATTTTAAATTTGAAAAACAAAATAGTCTCAGGCTCATAGATGTTACAAAAATAATGTCCTCAGTCTTCTTTGATGTAAATGAATCATTACGCAGCATACCGTCGATTCCCTCTTGATTTCGCGTTTCTTTGAATTTGAATAATTTCATCGCCCACCGAATGCCTTTTGCAAGGGTCCGGAAATGAACTCGGGACCCTAATTAAGTTTTAGTTTTGTTTGCCACAAAATTTTCTACGGTATGTGGGAAATTACCTTTCATATTTTGGCCTTACTTGTGTTGCGTCTTTTTACAGATCGGGTTTGATATTCACTATTAAATTTATGAAATAGCATACAATATATTTTTAACATTATTTGTTTGATATATTTTTAACATTATTCTGGCCAAATTTCGTAATCAATATAGTTAAGTAAAATTCTCAAAAAATTTAACTATTAAGAAAACAAATTATCGCATAATCAACTATCAAAAGAAGGATTTACGTTTCGTAATAAAACATAAAACCAAATATTTTATTTAAGCAGAAAATAAAAAAAATCTATTTTCTTTTATAATTTTCCTTTACGCACTTTTAGTTATCAAATATATTTAATCATTTTACAGCCTGTTTTTTTTTAAAAAAAAGGGATTTACAAAACAAAATGAAAATAACGAGAGGTTCTAATCCTACAGATTTAATTTTCATCTTGAATCTTAAAATATTCCCGGGAGCGTACCGCTAATTCAGTTTCAATTAAATACGCGTCGAAAGCACAAGTACCACAACTTGCTTCAGATTTTGCGTGTTTGTTATTAAAATCCATTTGACATTATTGGTAAAAATAAACTAATTAAGCCAAAAATAAGTAAAATAAATATTTTTTAAATTTATATTACTTATTTTAGTAATTAATTAGGTTCTACATATCACGCGCTTCTTATAAAGCGGCCAACAAGCACTGCAAGCCTCCGAGGGTTTCATAAAATTTTTAGTTGATAGATCAACAGGAGCTACAGCTTCTAAAACTTGACAAGCTTAAGTTTGGGAACGTATGCACTCATTTTGTATGAAATTAACTGTAAACATGTTTTTGTTTTTTATTACTTATAAACTTTTCTGTCACTTACGTTCATTGAAATATATTTCCCGATCGTGAAACACTACAACCAATCCACCATGTATGCCACCCTTATTTTCCAAGCCCTTGTATATTTAGGCACAATGGAAAAACAACTTTTCATCATACAGTGACAGCGGCGCGTCGCGTCGCGTCCGTCGTAATCGATGCTCCACAATCAATCACTTGCCCAGATGCTTCAAAATGCTTTTATAGCTATCCTACGTTTACAATGTGATGTTCTAGTAATTATTTGACAGATTTTTCTAGTTTTTTGCTAGTAAAAAGATGTTTTTTTTTTGTATTAAATGGTTTGTTGTTAACATTACATAATTTTGGTATAAACAATTCCTGTGACATTTTTAACTTTGTCAAGGATAAAAAGAGACTAAGTAATTGTTTGTTTGATAAGAATAGAGTTTTTTATGAAAATTTATATTTTTTTTTTGGTAGAATTATTTTTAATTATAATATTTCGGATTTCGGGAACATAGCTCATAACCAACGCTGCCACAATCACACACTTACTCGTACTATACTACGTTACAGTAGAAACGAATTAGATTTACTTTAATTCTAAAATTCCAAACTACAAACGTTTTTAGCTCCTATTCAAATCATTGAAGATTTTTCGTCCTCTCGTCCGGTCACTAGTGCGATCCATTTGCGTGGAAAAATTTAGCAAATTTATCTCGTGGATCGCCGGCAGCGGCCATGGAAGCGCGACGTCAAGGGACAGTTCAACTGCATACGATCAAAGTTGCCTCGCCTGCATTCCATTGTGCTTTATATACGGGTGATTTTATATACAAATATGTTAGAAATGTAGTTTTTTGTTGTATAAAAATAACCAATTTTTAATTGTTATAAAGTTAATTTAAAATATTTATTATATGTAACATCTAATGAAAATTTGGTAAATATTGTATATTTTCATTTATTTTTATTTTGTCCATACTAAATGGCGGAGAAAATGATTTGGCCTATGCAACATATTTAGTGACGTCAAACATTACATAGTCTCTTTTTTAGCTTCACGTTGTATCAAACGTATGGCAGGATAGGAAACTAAGGGCACTCCGTTGTCTACAAAGACACTTCAACTAGGGACACAACGTTGTCTACTAAGACACTTCAGGAGTCAGTAAGAATACTAGAGGTATTGCGCGTTGAGTGACGAAATTCAACAACCGCGCTTTGCCAGGGCGAAGAAGAAAATATTAAATATTTCATTTTCTCGAGTGGGACTCGAACTCACAACCTATCACGTTTACAGTCGCACGCTTGAACGCCTGCATCACGACTGGCCTCAACGGTTTTTACAGAAATATTTTCTAACAGAATTTAGGTTGGCACCTCTCAATGTTATCAAAGATCTCTTGACTGCTCGAGTGCAAAAGAATCAAAATAAAGAAAATTGCTTCTAAACAACGTCGAGTACATCGTAAAAGGCGTCCTAATTTACTAGCTAATAGAAAGAACACAAGTTTTCACCTTTCAAGCCGCTCCGGCAAAGCAAATATGTGCTCCCCCCAATTCTCTTACCTTCCTACTGCTAAAAATGTTGGAGTAAGTATGTATGTTTTAAATCATGCGGGATCTTTACTATATTATGTATGCAGGTTATATTATATATGTGCATGTGCATATATTATGCATATATGTGGGTATTTGTACTTTTTCTATTATTTTTGATTAACAACGTAAAAATGACAGAAGGTTCTAAGATAAAAATAGATTTCATAGACGTGCTATCTATAATAGTTGTATTTTTATATTAGAAAATGGTAAAAAAAAACCATCGTTTATAGAATTAGGTAGCGTTCTGGGTTCAATCCAAACTCGGGGGAACGAATTACATATTTTCATTCCGTTCTGGTAAGTCCTGAGTGTGTTCTAATACTAGGTTCTTTTGCTATAAGCGGGAAAAAGCTTGAAAGTGATATATCATTAGACTTTCTTTGACTATTCAAATAACAAAAAGTTAAGAAAACTGTTGTTAGTGCTTACAGTGTCGGGTAAATTTGCTATTTATTCAGTTGTAGAGCTTAGTGGCGGCGGCTAGCGGCTGAATACATTATAATGTTCCCAAGATGGTTTTCTTTTCTTCATGTTTAAAGTCTAGTTCAGATTTTGTAAGAAGTATGAGTACAATATACAGTATGGCTACAATATTGAATATATTTTTTTATTGATATAAAGTGTTTAATTTTAGAAACTATTCAGTTCTTTAACGACTCTCAACAAAATTGTCTGATCAGTTAGATTTCTAATCAATAATATTAGAATCAATTACGCGTACAATAATCGTTGTCATAGCAATGTTAGTGTAAGGGTAGTGTGCAATAGGTTTTTCTTTTTAATTTAATGTACCTTTAATGTGTTATACTTATATATAAAGATTTAAACAGTAACTATGAAAACTTAATACTACACCGCAATTTTCTTAAAAAGGGGTACAATTTTTCATATAATCTATGAAAATAATGAATAGTAAATAATTTTTCAATATACCTAGAACACACATAAGTTATTAGCAAGAATAGTGAACATAGCGTACGTGCCGTCCCCTAATCCGTCCAGAGGGTTCTTTTAACCGCTGCTTCGCATCCAACTTGCCCGGCAGGATATCAAGTGGCAGCGCGGCATCAAAGCGTCTGGTTGCCAGGCAACGCGAGATTTGTCACATTGCCGGCTTAATTAAGCCACGGTAGATTGACTGTGATTTAGCAGGTGCTGGTAAATAATATAATTAATGGTTGAGTTATTAGGTGGAGTGGTAATATGTTTACCCATAAACTTGGGTATTCTGTGGTAAAATTGTTTTACCATCAAGTTTCATTTGTGCATTTGCATTTATTGTTGTTTAGTTGGATTCCTTTCTTTTTTTTTATAAAATAGGAATTTTTGGATAACATTTTTCACAAACAGAGAGCAAAAACGTGACTTCCTTTATGTCTTATCCAATAACGATTTTTAATGGTGGTTGATGACACCTAAGTTTGTCTTTCGTTTGGTATAGTTTAAACCTATGCCAATATTACTATAAGTACAAAAATATTTCCCCATATTAAATCCGAACCCACGTCCCAACTTTTTCAATTTACATTATTTATATACACTCTAAGAGAGCAGGTACGAATGAATTTCGCTCGTTAAGCACCTAAAGCTTAGCTTCCAAAGTATCGACGTGCATAAATAAGGCTTAATATTTCCTTAGCGCCATTGTCGTAAACAGCGTTCGGGACGTACCAATAAATTTCTAAATCGAAACAAAACGCGAGAGATCGGAAGATCTTAAAGGCTAGCTGCAGTACGGCGAGACGCGTGTTGTCAGCAATAAATACTTGTTCGAATACAATTGCCGCTCTGACTGCAGTGTGTGAAGTTTGATTCCCATTCGGGGAAATTAATTGTTTCATATTTTCATTTCTTCGTCGTAGGAACAGGCATTGGCCTCGATAATGAAGTGGAAAATAAGAAACAGAGGGTCTTAACACTAGGTTCTCTTTGCCAATCTTGTTTCTATATGCGGGACGCAACGTGAGTAGTTTAGTTTTTCATAAAATTTGTACAAAAGTAGCACACTTATGTATAAATAACGAATCATTTTAGTTATTAACACATCATACGCTATATAGCTATATAGACTTTTATTTTGCGAAAACAAACAAAAAAGCAATAACGGATATCAATATTTTAACAAAAATATTAATATAAGTGTATAAAAAAACATAAAATACAATGTAATATATATGTGGAGTATATTTAATATGAAAGTATTGTAATAGCCCGAGGCAATGTGCTGAGCGTAAGAGCAAATGTAAACTAATCTAAGAAATTACTGAGGATATAAATGTGAACGTCTATTTGTTCCTTTATTGTTCTCCTTAATTATTTGTAGACGCTATCGTCTTGGAGTTTAGTTAAAGGCTTTAGACAATGTTTATGGGTTAGAATTTAGTTAAGGTTTTTTTAATCAAGTACATTTGTACGCAAAAAAGGCTTCACTTTTTGCCGCATAGCAGAATTGATAGAGGAAAGCGAGTTTTAAGACACTTTCTTCATCATTTTTTAACAATATGTACATTGGGTATGATGAAGTACAATAAATAAAAAATAATATAATAGTTTCGATTGTCTTTAGCAAGTTCCACATGCTATTATTTGATGGCAGTGGTTGCAAGTACAAATGGAATGAGCCAATTGAAAAATTTAGGGAAATTAATATCATCATTAAATTTAGCAACTACCCTATAAACTGTGCTACTTTTTTTATGCTTACCGCTTTAACCGTTTTCCCTTCTATGCTTATACAAGAACCATATATGATATACTGTGTATAATATATTTAAAACTACTGAGGAAAATATTGAATTTCTTTAGAGCTCGTGCTATCACACAGCGCTTGTCATTGTACCATACCGAGCTTGTATTTGGAAACAGTTAAAGCGTAAACGTATTGTTTTTGATATTTTAATAGAAACGTTATACAAAAAAGTAGTGATTTTTTATGTAGTTCCTTAAGTCTAAATACTGAAATAAATAAAAATAGTATATTTAAAAATAATAATGTACCTTTTTTTTTGTTTTTTACATTAATTTTAGAATAATTATGTAATACTTTGTAACTTATGCTGGCAGCTGTGGATTAAATTCTAATCCAAGACAAAATTTGTAATAAAAATTAGTATTTGAATTTAAGTATAATATTTGTGTTTATTACTTGTTTTATTACAGTAGTACAATGCTGTTACTGCCATAATTGCACCACGTCTAAAAACCAAATGAGGGAAACGTTTATTTCGTATAACACGAAATTTAAATTATCATATAATTTATAGGTTATATATTAGTAAGTTATTAGTAGATAATTGAATTGCTTCATGTCCGCATAATATGTAATACTGACGATGCGTCCGCGTTAACGATAACGAAATTAGTCGATCGCTATGGGGCGCGATGTTGTTATTAAAATAGTAAATAAACTTGTTATGCCACTCTTTACATATATATTTTTTCAACTTCACACCTTATCCCGCATTTAACGGGTTAGTTAATGAGATAGGATCTCATTGACAAGACATATCGTTTAAACTCAAATTCAGTAGGGGAGAGCGGGACCAAAAGTTCCGATTTTTTTTCCCTCAAATATTGCTACGAATACTTGATTTCAGTATTTATACAATATGATCAAATTTAACTTATATATCTAGACTTGCAATTAAAACAGTAATTTGGGGCATTCTTTGTAAGACTTTTTTATTATGAGTTTTTTTATGACTGAAGTCGGAAAGTAACAACTTACCCCGACTTGGGGGTAAGTTGTTAACAGAACGGGGAAAATTATTACCTTTTTTAAAGCTATTATTTGCAAAATAAAAAACAATAAATAATCGAACAAAGCCTGTTTATTTAAGGAATAATCAAACTTATGATAATAATCAGCAGGCGAAAAAGCAAATCTTTTTTATACGACTTCTGTATGAAAAGGAGATTATCATATTATCATTCATCATCATATTCATTATATTCAACTGTTTTTTTTATGTATGTTACTTTATAACTTTTGATTAGGTGAAACAATTTTGATGATTTTTTTCTTGAAAGGTAGGTTCCTTTTATCTGAAAGGTAGTGCTTCCCATGTGGGAACCAAGTTTTTTTTTGGTCCATTTTTGACAGTGATATCTATGAGAAAATCACATAAGTATTCAATTTGTATTGGTATGTGTGCGACAAATGGACGAATAACTCGTCGACTGAAAAACAACGAACTAAAAAGTAAACGATAATTTTACATTAAATAAAACGTATTTTGATTTCGTTAATCCAAAATAATAAACAAAAAATTGTATAGCTTTAGCTTTTCGCGCTCAATATGAATGTAATTCTTTGGTAACACTTTTTATCTTATTCCTGCAATCTTTGAAAACTACATCCGCTGCTTTTTGCATCAACTCATATGACACATAACCTCGAGTTGATTTTCGGGCATAAGTCCGCATGTTACTAATGCAAAATTACAATATTTACATCCCATTATTGATACAAATGAATTGGCGAAAGTTGTTCCGAGGTCACAACATGCCCCAAAAAAAGGGAACATCTCGCGCCGAAAACACGTGTTGAAAAAAAATCAAATATAAATTAGATTAGTAAACATGAATAATTTACAAAAAGTGTTCCGAAATAGTAGATAATATATGTAAAAAAAACACAGAAATCCTTGAGGCCAATCGTTAAAATTTGTGAGATAGACCAAAAATATCAAATACGAAAATAATTACACGACACCCGTGTGCTATTTCATTGGTTTCGGGTGCCACTGGATTGTTCAATATGCTGGGCATGGGTGCGCTATCACATTGCATTTCACTATATGTTTACTAAATATTCCTATCACTTTTCCCCGCGAAATTATTTCAATCGGAACAACTTACCTTGGTAACTTTTAGCCCGCGCATCCCTACATTGACGTTGTTCCACGCTGTAATTGTGTAAATGGTGGTAGAATATTTACATTTCAAAAATTATGTTTCCTAAAATGGGGGTAGGAACAAGTTTTTCTCTGTCCACCAGATTTTTTTGTGATCGTCACCGTACAGTGTAACATCGTTTGATTGTCGAAGCGATGGTTGTATATTGGTGTAATTATTTTTAAATTTCCATTCGACGTTCCATCTGCTTACTCTGGTATGCGATAAACGAACTGTTTCAAATAAAACATGACAAATTTCCAATATAAAAATATTAGCAACCCATTAAAACGATCTAGCCAATTATTCGAGTTTCGTATGACACAATGATTACATTCGAAGTACCCAAGGTAACTGTGAGGTACAATGGATATGGAAAAATATGGACTTAATCTGAATATTTTTTTAAATTCGTCGCAGAAGCAATAAGCGCGTTCCACTATATGTATAGAAAAGTATTATATATACTTTTCTATACAAATATATATATATACTTTACAATATATATATTGTAAAGTATTTAAAAAAATGTTTAATATTTTAGGTTGACGATAATAATGTGTAGTTGCTGTGTGTTCTTTATTAAATGAACGGATATTAAATTCCTTGAAATCGCTCGAGCCTTGGCTTGGTAAAGGAAAAATTTAAATTAAAATTTTTAAACATTTATCTAGAACAGCGATGCAATAAAGCTCTCAAATAAATATAGAATAAATATAGTTCGCATATTTAGTTTAGTTTAGTTGTTTAGTTTATTTTAGTTTAGTCTAAACTTTATTTCTAAGTTTCGAAGCAAATATTGAATAGTAGGTAGCTTTGTGGAGTCATTCGCGAATTGCTTGAAAAATATACTTTGTTAGTTATGTTTTAAGCTATTTTAATATTATTATTGTACGAAAGTGCAATATCTCCAGATCCTCCTGCGTGATTTTATTGCATAAAAGACGTAATTAACTCTTTTAAATATACATTAAGACAGAACTCTAAGCTGTCTTCGATAGATGCCATCTCAGTACCCCCAGAATTCAGCGGAAAGTGGTGAGCAGAATATCTTGACACTCGGCTCCTCCTTCCTACCCTGTTATATGTAGGATACTGCGTGAAGCTAATATACCCAAAACCATCACATTTTTTCAACAGGGCTAACTTCAAGACCTAGTAAATCAAGATGTCACCATAATTATGTATGCGTATTTTGTTTTGGAAATGTATAAAACTGGCAAGAAAATTATTCAAAAATTTATTTAACATTAAATCTACTTACCAATTAGTGCTAAGACTATGAATAATGTAATTCTAAAGGCACCTAATGGGTGCAACGCAGAGCACACAATAATTTTGTTGGTACATAATATGTTGTTTGACGTAAAATTGGCTTGCAAATATTTATTTTCATATAATAAACATTTTCTTTGATATGCTAAATATATAAATAATATATCAATATAAGCAAACTAAGCGAGTTTCTTCTATAAAGATATGTATGAGCATATTTTATTTAATTTTCAGTTCCTTTGACTTCCTTTCAGTTAGGTTAGGAGGAGCTTTCTATAAAATTATGCAGATATATTTAAATAACGCTTTTGAAAATATAACTGAATAAAGAATATTTTGTTGTTTGTGTGGTTCTTGTTTTATGACCTTATGGCCTTTAGCATTCAAAATGTATATTGATTTTGTCTAATTATATGTAATTTTAATTTATTTAGTGTTAAACACAATTATTGAGGAAATTCTTTATTTTACTAGATATTCCCTATGCTTTATTCGAGGTTCTATTTTTTCATATTAATTAAAAAATGTAATGTATAAATGTATATTGAAATGATTTAATTATAATATTATCTTTTAGAGATTTTTCAAATTATACATCAAAAAAAGATGCCAAATAGACCCGAATTTAATCTATTGGTACATGATATTAAAATTAAAATAAATAAAACATTAATTCTCATTCACCACAAATAGTAATATATAATGAACATTAACTATGAAAAACAATCTTATGTCACTTTCACACCTACCGCCCAAACAGGAAGCCGTGTGCTAATTACGTGTAAAATATATAGCTCCGACCGCTTCTATTTCCACTGTTTGCCACACCGGCGCGAGCGTGGCCTGTCTATCCTTGTCACTTCCGATGACACTGCCGCGCGAAAATGCACTATAAACGTACATTCAACCGGTATTTGCATAAGTGCTTTCGCTCTTATCAATGCAGTTTACTTTCTTATCAGTTGAGATGTGACACTCGCTGCTAGCCTTCCGGAGTTTATTGTTATGTGTTTGTATGTTTGTTGCAAAGCTATCTACCACTATTATTATATTATAGTAGTACTTAGACATGCTTGTTCAACGTCAAGGAGTGTATCCGCACTAGGTTATTTTTCACTATAAAACTATTGTATTTTATTATAGATTTTTATAAGTAGATCCTCGGATATAAGCAGTTAAATCGACTATTATGCAAAGAAAAAGAAGATATTGGAAGTGGTGATACATGTTGTACTAGACTAAATACAATCTAAATAATTTGGAGGCTCAGCAGTTCTGATAGAGTACAATGTGATTTCAATATCAAATTAAGCTAAACAATTTAATTTTGCAAGTGATACCCATTTTTAAGACACTCCGTTTCCCACTTCCCACCTAATTTTCGTGGTATCACTCGTTGGAAGAATTCAAAGGCGCGCCGTCGTCGTTGCCTTGGTACCAGAGTGAAGAAATGAACATTTAAAAAAAAAATCATTCCCCCGAATGGGAATCGAACCCTAACCCTACAACCATTTTTTATCATATCTACGTAAAATGTTATATATTGAGCACAAATTCAATTTTCGATTCGTTTCTAAAAAAAAAGGACCGACCTGTTAACTTTTAAATAATCCATTCATACCCATATTACTTACTGTGGTAATGACGTCACTAGTACAACAACGGTCTCAGATGTACATACAAATGTTATCGCAGCGGGTCGCCTAATCGCCGTCGGTTGTATTGTAAAAGTACCCCCTGCGAAACAAGTTTCAATTATAACGAGACGACAGCCCGCCCCAATTATCGGTTCGAATTTTGAAATAAATTTGAGTAGATATAATCGTAGCGGAGTGGGGGAAATGTATTATAAGCGTAGTGGTCATATGAGAGGATTCTCTTGGTAATATTTACGTTTTTTTTTTTACTTTCTTAATAAACAAATCGCAATATTGGTATTAACAACACGCCCAAAGTCTCGGAGGATAACGGAGTGTCTTGACACGACAGATTGCGTCTGCCTACCGTATTATACACGAAACAAAGTGAAACGTCATATTGTCTTGATATCAACATGTCTTTAACAAGTACGAAAAGTCAAAAATTATACCGTTATTACTAAATGAGGAAGCTAAAAAAAAATACATTAAAAAATTACATTCCTAAATAGCAAGAAATAATAAGATTAAAATTTGTCTAACACGGTGGGGATGCGAAACAAAGAAAGGTTTTGTAGGGCGGGCGGGGGCACGTGTCGGGCGGGCGGCGATCAGTTACGCCGGCAAGCTCGGCGAGGTTGGACGTGTGGATACATAACTGAAATCCATTATTACTAACCTGTCGTATACGTAAATACAAGTGTACAGTGTTTTGTATTAACAAAATATTCATACTTTGTAAGTAAAAGTTATAGTGTATACAGCAGTTGCGATATTTTTATACTGTGATATATATTTGTTTGTAATGCCATGTAATTTGCTTCGATTCATCCATGGCCCGCCTGCGGACTTTGAACGGTAAGTTCTCCCATCTGTAACAATGAAATGCACAAATTGCAATTTATAAAATGTCGATACGAATGTTTCATTCGATTTATATTTAATCATTTATGTTTCAGTCAGTTTGAAGGGATTTTGTTATTATTTTTATATATTCGTTTTTTTCGGTTTAATCGGATTCAGAATTAACATAAAGGTTTAAAATAAACGAGCGTTATTGTAATATTTATATAATTTATTATATATTTTTAATATAAAATGATATTTTTTAATATAAAAAGAATCATAATGCAAAGTTACTGTGAGAGTAGTATTCACCGCAATTTGTAATTATCGCTTGAACTTGGCTAATGTATTTCCCGGCGTTGAATGCAACACGCTCTCTATCACCTGGTGTAGATCAAAACGTCATTTAATATTTTATACAGACATTTGAAAGATAAATAATTTAATTATTTATTTTTAGTCGTTATAAGTGGCATTAAGTGTACAAAAACAAAAATAAAGTATTTTTAACGAAAACAAGGCGATTTTGCAGGAAATTTTGTTCTAATTTTTTTAATAAGAAATTATATGATTTTTCTATAACAAAATGTACGTTTTTTAATTAATTTTATATAAAATTTATATTATAGTATATTTATTCTTTTATAATGCATAGATTTGTTTATTTCGACTTTCAACATATTTAATATTATGTTTGGCACAAAGCTCCACACTGTTTCAGTCTTTCATGACCGCGATAGACTGCGGTCGTTTTATATAAAACGTGGAAATAAATTTTAATATGTAAAATAAAATATGTTTTTTTTGTTATTTCTGGTAATGTAATGGATTATGACATTTTGTTAAGTTAAAAATGTATATTAATCTACATATTTATATTGTATTTATAAATAAAATATATTATAAAAAAATATATCATAGTATAGATTGATCAAAAGTTGAAATTAATCATATATCTAAACTTTTAAATTTTTCAATACAAAATGTTATTATGTATCATTAATTGAATAATATAGCCGCTATATCAAATTTACTAACTCAACACGACCGTTCACATTTAACATAGATTTAATTTCGAACTCTAGCGTTTTTTAAAAGGAATATACTTAATTGCTAATGGTCCCAAGCTTTATATTTTGCAGCTTATACAGATAACATATTATCGTATAAGTAATATTTTATATCAAATAAATTATGTTTTTATTACAAGTGAAAAACGGAAATTGTACCTACGTTGGTCATAGGCGGCTAGACAGTGCATAGACGTAACTAAGGCATTATTACTTTTTGTATAGCAATACCTATAATTGACAGTATCTGATTGTAAGCGCACAGATTTTTGGTTCGATTTGTTTTTAGGTTTAAAATAAATCGCGGCGTTAGATTACGCCATTACACACTAAATTCTAGGTCCTTTTTGTCTACTCTTCTTTACGCGGGTGAAGCGTAGAGCTAAAATGTAAAATTTAAGATTATTTCTATATATTTGTAATACACGAAATTTGTTGCTTTGTTTACTAATTAGCAATCGGTAGTTTCGCACCACGTTCATAGTTCTGAATAGCATGATTTCAATTTGGGTAGCTCAATTGCCTCGTTTTAAATAATGTAATCTTTAGCTCGTTGAATTTTGACCGGTGGTCAATTTGCATTGCAAATGGATAATTAGTAAATAAGCATATTGTCTATGGTATACAGAGTGACATGGGTGTGAATGTTGGTGACTTGAAGGTAAATTGCCTGCTGTTTGTAGATGATGCAGTGCTTATTGCATCATTAGAATGCGACTCGCAGGCTTTGGTCATTACTCTGAAAGAAGGGTGTGAAATAATGGCCTAAACCTGAATGCAAGTAAGACAAAGGTACCTAGTATTTGAAAGAAATTAAGAAAGGACGGAATGCAAGATCAGTGTAAGTAGTATGATATAAGAACAAGTGAATGATGTGGGGTGGTATATTTGAGAAGTATATTCAGTAGAGATGGAAGATAGCGAGGCAGCGATATGCCTTGCTGCGTCCAGCAGAAAGAAATAAAATTTGGAAAAAGGTAAGAATTTGTACTATATAGCACAAATTAAGGAAAAAAAAGCAAAGAGTTTATTAAAAAAGTTTATTAAAAGTAAAGAGATTTAAATTGCTTTAAATTAAAAATTTAAAAAATAAATCTGATCAGTGTTTTATGTGGTATCTACAGCCTCACGTACTAGTCTTAAAAAAAAACATGTCGTTAATTAAAGGCTCATTACTGTTGAATTTATTTAAACAGTAATAACAATAAAACATATTGTATTCTACAATAGCCAATAAACAGTTGTTGAATGAAAATTTCGATCATAATATGTTAAACGTAATTTCATATTAATTATACCATTCTCATCTATTATTCACATTTATTTTCATAATATATGATTCTTATACAAATATTTGTTGGCTCGATAGTAGCTATTTACCTAATTTAATAATAAAATATTTGCTTTATTGAGGTTGGATTACTGTTTCCGGTTTAAAGTTCAAGCCGAAATATCAATAAATAAATTACATGTTAATATCACGCAGTAAGAATGGACGAATGAATGAATCTTATTTTATACATTTGTGGTTAAACATATTTTTTTACTTCATGTATGTACATCGCACATAGAAGAGTAGACAACCTGGGAACCTACTGTTAAGATACACTGTTTCCATTAAGACACTTCCATTCGTCACTTTCCGCCGAATTTTCTAGCGAAACTCAGCACAGGTTTAAGCAACTATAAGAGGGAAAGCACAGATTATAAATAACACAATGATTTTTAACAAGTTATCTCTACTTTTACATTCTTTGCGAATTACTTGTTTGATTCAAGATATATGTGAAGCTAAAATATTGTCTATTTATATTAAGTCGTCGTAGAGCAGTAGGATGGCGGTTGGCTGCTAATGCAATGATTACTACCAGGTTGGATCTCAATTCGCAGGACTGACTTTATTATTTCATTTTCTCGCCCTGGTTGTCAAATTGCAACATTAAATTCCGCCACTCGCAAATTCCGCAAAACGTAATGTCTCAAACCCAAGCAGAAAGTGGTCAACAATGTCTTGACATTATTTTCCCTAAACTTACTATATGCGGGACAAAATTTAAGCTCACAAATGTATAAGATACTATATCGATTTATCATGTTCAGATAAAAAAGATAAAAGAAAAAATAGATAAGTGAAGACTTCTCCTCTAAGCAATGTTACTATGGGTTAAGCAACACTCACTCCGGTCAAGAGTATATGGGTATTAAGATGACCTCTTTGTAGCTTCGCTTAGCTTGCTAAGCAAGCGCTTTTGATAATCGATTTAACCTTAGTAACCGGATTTATTTAATAAAGGTGTGTACAGTGTTGGCATTGTTGTAATTATAATGTAAAATATATTTTAATAGATAAGCCAGTCGTGGCGCAGTGGCACAAGTGTGCGACTGTAAACGCGGTAGGTTGAGGGTTCGATTCGAGGAATATTTGATATTTTCACTTCTTCGCTCTAGTGTCCAGGCAAAGCGTGGCGTTGGGCCGCCAGAATTCGGTGGCTTCTACAAATATTTAAAAGATTTGTTCTATGAATATGATAAAAGACTAGTTCAATAACTAATAACAGTAAACACTTTGAAATTTCATTAAAATTGTACATATTTATGTGTGAATAGCAAAAAAAATGTACACTTTTTTTAAAAGATTATTCAAGTTAATATTTATAAAATTAATTTTATGAATTTATTGTAAAGCAATTATTAAAATTAATTGCTGTTAAAATGAACCTCTTAGATTACTGACCTCATTTTAAACTGAAACCTTAATTGGTCACTTAAAATTAAACGAACAACTATACTTCTGTTCCCGCGTCTACAGTTAAGTAAAATGGTTGGTTGTTGTCGATGGTTTCCGTTCGATTTCCACTCAGAGGAGTTATTTACTTTAGATTTGTCGCTCTAGAAAGACAGTGCGGCGTTAAGTTCAGCCATTTAACACATAGTGTCTCGAATTCAGACGGAAGGAGAAGATCGGAGTCCCTTGGTGATGGGTTCTCTTTACCTACTTTGTTATAAGCGTGACAAAGCAAAGCAAAAAAAAATAATTGAAGCCTTATTAAAACAAACACTATTTTTGTAATAAAATAATAAAAAAGGTTTTCAACGTTTAAATTTCTTATAATAAGTTTAAATTCATGCGAGATAGAAATTCCGTTGGCTTAGAGAAAATTCGCTTCCGTTGACATGTAAGCACAAAGTAATCTAACTTATAATCTCGGTCTTAACTACGTATCGATAAAGTACGCGCTACTTGGAACTTAGTGCAACGTTTTTCAACGGATTTGACTTATATAATTCTTGTGAAATTATGATATAGACATTCTTTTTGTTTCAGCTTCAAGGTGTATCCTGCATGTAGCAGGATAAGAAAGGGGAGCCTGGTTTTAAGACACTCCAATTTCCATTTTCTGTCTAATTCTTGAGCAATTATCAGTGCTGCAGCATCGATGTATGGTGTGGGTTCGATTCCTGCTCGGGGAAATGAATTATTATTTTTTATTTATTTATTCGCACTGGTAACAATGCAAAGCGCGGCTTTGAGTTCCGCCACTCGATACGCAACGGACACTGGGGAACGAAATGTCTTAAAACTAGTTTCCCTCTCACTGCTCTATATGAGGAATACAACGTCAAGCAAAAAAATAGATAAAGGTCTAGGATAAAGGTCGTAGTAAATATCAAATATTTTTAAGAACATAAACTGTAATTTGAACGATTTTTTTTATATTTTTAAAGAAAATCTGTCAAATGCGAGTTGGAGCGCGAGTTCAGTACTAACGCTGGAAACACATTGAGCACAAAGCAACAAATATGTACGAATGAAGAAACAATGTCGAAAACTAAATATAAGACATTACACATTTTCAATCGTTTCAAGGAATGTCTATTATTTCCCTACAGTGGAGAATTATCGGTTGATCAAAATCTTGGCTCCCTTAAATTGTCGCTAGCCCATTGTTCTGGTCCAACAATGCGGACCTTTCAGAACAATATCTTGTTATATTGATTTAGGTATTGTATTCAAGGTATCGTTCTGATATTGGAAAAAGTATATTTTTTCGTTAGTAAAAATGTAAACTTCTTAATGCTGAAAATATAAAAGTCTTAGGTTTTTTATATTGAGGCCCATCACTCAACACGCAATGCCTTTAGAATTCTGCGGAAAGTGGAGACACTACCTTGTTGTGTGCGGAATACAGCGTGAAGCTGATATATTTATCAGAATATATCAGCGTTGATTATATATTCGAGCTCCGTTTGGGAAGAAGTGTATATTTAGAAATATTTTCAAGTAGTGACGGAACTCAACGCCTTGCTTTATTTGTGTAGATGAAGCAGTGAAATGATACATCATCATTCCCCAATTATGAATTAAACCCACGACCATTATATTAAAGTCAGACGATCTCACTACTACACCACTACGCCTCGACGTCATTTCACAAAAATAACTCCATGTGAAAACTTTTCAAGAGCGAAACTTTATCAAATACGAGCTCACGGTAAAAAGTCTAACAGACAGATAAATTTCAGTACTTCATAAAACTTGTTCTACGGATTTTTCGACTTTTGTCCAAAAAAAAAAAAAACTAACAGTTGTAAAGGTGGATACTTGATACAGCCATGCACTCCTCGTCGCACTGAATGTAGCAGACTGACTATGTAAGATGACCTGTCAATTTTGAATCTTATACTGTTGGAATAGCGATGTCGTTATTAAAATTACTTAGGTTTATTTATAGATAGACATGTTACAATGCTATTTTGTAGGGTTCCGTGAGTAATAGATGTAAAATTAAAGTGATTATTTATTCCGTAGTGTACGTTTTCTATTTTGTTCGTCTTTTATACACGACCGACTTTTATACATGGTGTAGTACACGACCGATCTTAATAAAGGTCATTGGGAAAGGCCCAACTGGTGTGTGTTTTCAAGCAATATCTCGGTAGGTGAGGAGAAATAACGACTACCGAGGTATCTTCATGCTATTTACGTGATCTTCCTAAAGTATGATCATTGACACGTTTTTCCAGTACATAACCTTTTTATTTATATAAAAGATTCAAAAATTTCAAAAATCATTGATAAATTCAAATTTGGCTTACTCCTTAATAAACAATATAATTACAGTTACGATAGAAATTTAGATTTATATTAATGGTATAAGTATTTATTAACTAACTTGTCATATTGGCAATACGTTGTCGTATGATGATAATATTTTGTATCATAAAAAAATATTCATAAATATTTTACTTCATTCAAAACAAACGGAACCCTCTATGCACTGACATCGACTCGGATTCGATCTGTTTTTTAATAAAACGCATGACTACATTCATTAGAAGCTGGCGGCCGCCGCAGCGTGCGGTTTTTTGTTTCTACCCCTCATTAATTGTTCTTTAATGACTGTACCGATGGTAGCGGGTGTGGTGTACGCTGTACGCTGTACGCTGTACTCTGTACTCTGTACGATTTGCACTGTTATTGTAGATATAACTAACATGCTGATTTTTATAAATACGCTTCTTCTAACTTATTTATATATTTTTTCAGTTTCACGCTGTATCCCGCACCTAACAGGGTAGGCTGAAGGTACCTAATGTTAAAACACTCTGTTCCTATTGCGACAGTTCTGTTTACCATTTACCGCTAAATTATTGAGACATTGGGTGTTTGTAAGGCACCGGGCCTTGCCTCGACACCAGAGGTGAGGATCGAACCCACGGCCACTCGTGTTTACAGTCACACACTTGTGCTCCCCCGCCACGGCTGGTCTCTGGCCGACTCACCCGCGGAAGTAATCTTTTATTCCGCCTTGTATACGAACCAATAGCACGCTAATCTCCTGCAAACAAGAGATCAATCAAAGCGGAACAAGGGAAAAGTAAACCGGTCGCTGGCTTAATTGAAACGGAGCGTCTTGTGTCCGCCGCGGATCCTCCGAGGGTTTAATTAAGTGTGATATACGTTTGCGAATGCGAATTTTCATTAATTTTCTATATATATATATTTTTTTTTTGTGTAATGGAACGTTTTAGTTTTTACTTTAAGGGATTTGAGAGGAATATTTGTGATGTAGTTTTTTTGTTAAAGTTTGTGTTAAAGCTTGACAAAAGAACTTAAAATAATACTCGAAAATGGCGTTACGAAATAATATAAACGATTTTTGAATGTATCTTCTTAAACTTAGTATTCCAACATTATAATTCTGCAAAAATTAACATAATTGTGTAAGCATTATGTTTATAAATCCAACAGAACAGAGGTGATTTTTTTTAATAAATAAATACAGTAATTTCAAATTTCCATAAGATACAACGAATAATATTTACTTTCAATTCAAAAATATATACAAAATGACATATCAATTGAATTTACACATTGTACAATACATATACATAATAGCTCTATAAAATTTGGTTAGTTAATAGAATATAACAGTAAGAGTGACTTTTTGCCTGATTTACGAGAACCTATCGGGCCCTCACTCGCGTCGCCATTAAACAAGATTATCCCTTATGTAAATTAGATAGTACCTACTGGCGCAGTATATCATTTTAATGGAGACGTTCAAGAAATCTTCGGTTTTTTTTTGCTCCTGCCGCGGTAATAAAAGTTTCCTTTGGTTGTTCAAATATACATATATAGATTTTTATTATCTGAATAGCATGGGATGTTTGTTATAGCTTCCGGTATATTATGTTGTAATTCGTTACTAAAATACTTATAACTGGAATAACGGTCCTGGGTTTTTCTTTTTTAATTTTATTTGTATCTATTTGTTTATTTATGTAATCTATTAATATTAGGGAGACGACGAGCCACCAATAATAATGATATTTTTCTTTTACTTTCACGCAGTATCTCGCACATAACAAAGGAGGGCAGGCTGAAGCAGGTTCTTTTCGTTCGTTTAGTTCGGTTCTTTCCGCCGAATTCTAGCTGTATTGTGTAGCAGATTTCAACGCTGTGCTTTGTCTCGTTAACAAAGCGAGAAATAAAATATTAAAAATTTATTTCTCCCGAGTGGAAATCGAATCCTCAACTGTTACGTTAACAAATGGCAAGAGACCGCCTCACCACCATTATTTAATCAACTCACACAATTATAAAGAATATTTAATGTTATATTATGACAAAACGTCAATAGAACATTTCAAAAATAAAAAAAAGCATGGAGTAGATTAAGCAGACATTTATTAGGATTAAGCTCATAAAGGGTTGACGGCCACAGCGAATCCCTTCATTGATCTGCCGAAGGTTTCACGCTAATCCCCTATCGTAAACTGGATTCTGTGTGTGACCACGTTATTGTGTGAATTATTTAACGGTCATCTTATTAAATTCGTATAGCTTAAATAAACCACGATATTTTTTGATTGTATAATGAAATTGAAAGCTAAAACAATTGGTAAGACAAATATTTTGAATATATTTCTCATTTTCACAATTTTTTTCCAGCAGTATTTCACATTTCCTGTCTTACTACATATAAAGTTAAATGTATCATTGGTTCTGGCAAACACTGGTGGATGGTTTCACGAAATCTCAGACAATAGCGAGGCGTGAACAAAACCCGGTTCTAGATAAAATACCTCAGGTGTAGTGCCAAACGACCCAATTTACTATTGATCTCAAATAAGGGTACAAATACATTGGTTTCTTGTATTGAATTTAATTCTATTACGATACTAGCGGTGACTTTCTTAATTGTTTTGGATATAAAAAGATATTATAACAATATAACTAATAAATTTAACCCCGTTTTAAAAGATATAGAGAGATAGACTTTTGCCGAAATGTAAGCATGACGTACTTTTTGTTACCAGCAATACCCAAAGTTTCACGGTAACTTAGCGGACCACGTATAGGAAAATGTTTTATTTTTTTCCTTGAAAGAGATTTGACAGTCGGCACATTTTTCATCTTCTTATTTAATTTTTAATACATTTTTTATATAAAATGACTGAATCATTATGATAATTCCATTTAACGATGGTAACGCCTTCATTATCATTTTTTATAGTTGCACGCTGTAATCCTCATGTAGCAAGGGAATTAGAAGGAAGCTCCTGTTAATACCAACTCCATTCGCCAATTTCAGTCCAATTTTCGAGGCATGGCTTGTTGAAAGGTAGAGCCCAACGCCGGGTTTTACCTTTCTTCCAGAACGAGGAAATGATTTATTTTATTCCCCAAGCGGGAATAAAACATACGATCCTTGCATTTACAGTCAGACGGTGTGCTAATGCGCTACGATAGTATCTAATTAAATATTTGCGCTACACTTAAAAAACACATAATAACGATACTAATGTGTTGTGCAAATTCAGAAAAATCCATCTTTTAATAGTCCATAAGCACGGGGTTTAAAAGGGATATCAGAAATGCCCACATTCGCGGTAACTAACAATCCATTGCAAAATAACGCTATACTTTTAGGCGCTTAATATACGGTTGCGGTAATAGGCTCCTAAAATATATTAACTTTTATCGTTATAAAAATAAAAGCTATTATTGTATGTAACAATAAAACAAGCTTGCGACTGTAAACGGGACGCTTGTGGGTTCGATTTCCATTAGGGGAAATGAAATATGTAATATTTTCAATTCTTCGCCGTGGTAACAAAGCAAAGAGCAGCGTTGAGTTCTGGCACTCAATACGCAATTCCTCGATTTCGACGGAATGTGAACTATAAAGTATACACTCGGTTTTCTCTATTTAATTTATAGTCATCTTGCCGCTCTGGCAACACATTGTGCGTTTACGTTGCAATGCTTGTTGGTCACATCGATATTCCGAGAGAATTTTATTTAAACTATA
The DNA here is from genome assembly GCA_013403645.1 of Heliconius nattereri. Lineage (NCBI taxonomy): Eukaryota > Metazoa > Arthropoda > Insecta > Lepidoptera > Nymphalidae > Heliconius > Heliconius nattereri. The sequence continues at coordinate 8,514,726 of JAAIXI010000248.1, read as the reverse complement.
TACATTTTCTTACTCTGGGAAGATAAAAAACAAAATTATGTTTGTAACCCAATGAGTAATCTCTAAAATAAGTAGAAAAGAGAGCACGGAATTTATGGTATTAGACTATTTATAATGAAGCTTTAAAATACAGTAATTTAAAAATATACCACACTAAATATTTATTCATTAAAAAAGTGGTAACATCCTCCAAATAATGGTACTACGAGAGGCATTGTACTGAAATAATATAACGCACTAAATTAGTGGTCGGCTCGTAACCAATCATGCGTGTGTCGTTAGCCGGTAAGCCTCGTGAATTTTAACGTTTGAAAATAATTATAATGAAACTGTGGTGTTTCATTATAATTATTTTCATCCGTATGGGATTTGTAATTAAATAATGTTGGTATATGGAGATTTATATAGGTGTATGGAGCTTTTCTTTTACTTACTGACTGGTAGCTAATGCACAGTTGAAATTACGTGGGAATTGTAAATTGTAGAGCATTAAGAGAGGATTTCTTGAAATGGAACAATGGAATTTTCAATGCTATAGTCCATGGGAAAGATGTTACGGTCGGCCATTAGTTATTTAATAAAAAATAACTTCAATTTCCATCTCAGAGTTCAAATCCGAATCGAATATCGAATTTATTCGAATTCATTTACAGTATTTATTGTTAAATATCTAGAGTACCAATACATATAATAATCAACGTATTTAGGCTAGATGTGAAAAACAATGTACCTACTATATATCTGCTTTCCTACAAAAATTTAATCCTTCTAATATTATAAATTTCAAAGCTTGTTTGCTTTTCTACTTTCACTCCAAATTCCTAAAGTTATATATATATATATGACAATTCAAAAGTAATTAGCGATAATTTATCTAAAGATTTTGTATAATTTGAATTAAAGTATGTAGTTTATTGATTGAAAATTTTGTGATAGTATAAGTTCGGTTAGTAATCATAAAGTTTGTTTGTTTTTCTAAAATAAATACAAATTTTTGGTTGAATGATTGTTTAGATTTATTTCAATGGTTTCGTTGGACTAGGCAGGTATGGTGTTGGATTCTGATATGCGATATGCAATTTACGAGTATGATAAATGTATACAAAATATTTAACACTGAGAACTACCTGCCATATTTTGTTATACATATATTTTACTTTTCTTACTTTCAATATTATGACCGATAAAAAACATAGTTTTTCTTATTTCTTTCCCAATTTTATAATTTTATTAAGAAATTGATTGAACCCATAGTGTGGAACATAATATGTTATAGTGTTTAACATAAAATAGTACTTTAGTTCAGTAAAGACTATATATTTCCCCTTGTCGGGCTTATTTTCAAAACAGGTGACAATTGTTTATAGTTTCCCACGAAAGTGACCGTCGGCCATAATTTACCAGCTGTGTAAAGAATTCATCGGACACACTCGTACGTGAAAATGTACACCTGGTGTAATTGTTCGCTATAATGTTATTGCGTTTGAAACTTCGACAGTGTTAGTTTTTATGATATTTTTTTTCCTCAGCTTCATGTACCGTATATAGCAGGGTAGGCAGAGGGACCCTAGTGTTGAGACACTCCGCTTTCCACTTTGATTTCTGGAGGCATTGCGTGTTGAGTGTCTGAACTCAAATTTATCACAGCGAGGAAATTAAAAATATTAAATATTTTATTCTCCATTGTGGAAATCGAACCCACAATCGTCGCGCTTACAGTCACACGCTTGTACGATAAGGAGACGATATAAGATGAGTAATCATTAGCATCGATCGCAGTGTCGTTCTTGTGTTGGTCTCCCAATCACACAGCCATGCATTATTCACGAAGTTAAAATACTCATCTACTCGATTTGTGCTAATAGGGTCATAGTGCTATCAACGGATTTACATTTAGTTTAGTAATTTGTATTGCAGGAGCAGTTGTTTTGTGTAATTGTACATTATGTTACGTTGAAAGTGGAGAATGGAAATGTCTTGATAGGTATGGAGTGTCTTAACACTAGGTTTTCTGGTTCCATCTATACTAACTCGTAGAATTATCGCGTTTTTAAACGTTTTTATTATAATATGTAGTGAATGAAGAATATAAAAGAAATATTTGGCAATTCTACTGCTTACTACTATTATTTTGTACGGAAAACTTTTATTTTTAAATGTTACATGATCGTTATAATAATTAATACCGTTTACATTATTTATTATAGGTACTTATAAAAATAGATAATATGTATAGTATGTAAGAAAATAAGAAAAAAATAAAACACAACAAACGAAAATACCGAATCTTATTTTATAATTTTTATTTATGAAATGGTCAAACAATTATTAAACATTTTATAGTTTCCTTTTTTTGACTATATTAAACAGCATTTAATTTTAATCCAAAAATATAAGCAAAAAATTTTAATCGAAATTTCGCAGGTGAATATTTCCAGAGAAACGCGATTAAAACGCAGCGGGCTATAAAAAGGCACGATAAAACTATTTCAATATTGAAAATTTCTCGAAATTTTTTCTCCCAATATACAAAAATTTTTCATTGTTACTTTGTGTCCCATTAGTTTTTTCACCCCTGGCATGAAGGAATAGGGCTGTCAAATTATATTATATTCGCTTCGGTGTATTTTTGATCTTTGTGAAAAGACCTCCTGTATCCTGCAAAGATGAGGAGCTCAGAGCAGTGCCAGGGATCTGTCACCCATGAGTAGGCTTTAGAAGTTTGTTTAATTATTTAAGATTCTAATATTGTTGTTGGTAACTGATATTTTAAATAGAAAATAAAAAAATAAAATTACAGTAAGATAAGTCTAGAAATTTTGACAAGTTTCAACTTGTCAATAAAAATACTATATTTTTCATACACATACATAATACGTATAAATACATCATTGAAAAAAATATATAATTCCAAAGAATATCCTCCCTTTACTTTCAACCCTACCATACGGGAGGGTGGGGAAATTAAAAAACTTTATGCTCCACGTACGTCTATATATATATTTTCCTCGCAAACAATTTGTTTTGTACGAGTATGCTCGTCCGATTTAATCGATATCCACTAATTGTATTAATGCATTTTGAATGTACACTTTGAGTCAAAAGTTTTTTAATATACTATTACATTAATCTTCATTGTTTAGATTGATATTGAAGTAATGGAGCAGCTTTGACAATATACATATATTATTTTTATGACCTCGCCCTGATAGATATAGCGTGGCGTACAGTTCCGCCAGTCAACGCGCAATGTCTGGATAATTAGTAATTGTGGAACGGAGTGTTAAGACAGTGAGTTCTCTCTGCCCTGCCTGACCTGATCTTCCTACACCCTAGGCGTGAAGTTATTTTTTAGATTAATCTAAAAAATCTATCTAATCTAATCTAAAAAATAACTTCACGCCTAGGGTCGTGAAGTTATTTTTTAGATTAATCATAATATGATATTTAATTCAAAATAATGCATGCCCCTGATTGGGAATCGAACTCAAAACTGTTGCGTTTACAGCCTGAGGCTAAGCTGCTACGGCCTAAACAATTTAAAAGCAATAAATAGTAATACCAATAAATACAATAAGAAGCGATTAAACTATGTAAGTATCAATAAATGTCGATGGAATAACGTATTGGACGATTTAAGTGTTTAAAACCAACACGTGAACAAAAAACTTTCAGGCTCACGTTCTTTTACAGTCGATACAGATGTTGTAGAGTAATTAATGGATTTTTATTTTATTTCTAGTGAACCAGCGTGGCTTCGCCCGCTCGAACTGTAAGAATATTTGTTTAATATGTTTACGAAATAATTTTTCAATACTATTAGTACGAAAACATAAACCTAAATAATTAAAATAAGCTGTAAAAGAGTTATAATATTTATATATTCGAGTACAATATATTAAAATTATTTTGATAGTCAAGCAAGTTACTGCACTATGCCATATTATTCTATTTAACATATTTTGTATATATACTTTATTGCACTTAAAAAAATTACATATAAGTAAAACAACAGTACAGTGCAGTTTTAAAACAGAGAGGAAAATAAATAAGAAATTAATAATAATAATAATAATAATAAAGACACAATGATTCCTATACATAAATAGCTACATATACATCTAAAGATATGTATCCTATATACATATATACTGTAATTAAAAATAAAATAAATTAATAATAGCAAATACGTACATACTAAATTTATGATAATAAATAAGTATACATAAATAACATACATATTTATACTTACATACATACACTATATTTTATATGTCACTTTCTTTTATTATATAAAAAAATACAAAATTTTGTTAACAGACGTGTCAATAATGAGTCTAAAGAATTACCTACCTAATAAAATCATATAGTTTTGTTTATATTTTTAAAGTGTTATTTCACAATTAAGAAAAAAAAATACTTTTTAGAAAATACATAAATAAATAACGAGATTTGAACCCGCACCTTTTGGAAACCGTCTAAAAAGTATTTAACCTTATAGTTATTTCCGTCATCTATCAGAACCTATCGAGCAGAATTTAGTTTTTGAAAAGTTTTCCCGATACATACAAACTAGTAATGAAGTTGTTATCGGCGAACGATAAATCTCTCATACACAGAGACGGAAGTTACTAAAACGACGTTCACATCGAACTTTTCCTAAATCTAAACTTTTTTTTTAAATGTACTTGGTTTCTAAAGTTGTGTACTTGGTCCCTTAAGGAATGAACTTGGTTCCTACAGGGTTTGTGGATTTAAATCTTATTTAATAAGATATTTATTTTATTTATTTTAATAAAGATATTTAAATTTAGTGTAATTTTCTAATCATTGCGTGTTGAGTGGCGGTACTTAACGCTGCAGTTTGTCTATCAGAGTGAGGGGGATCGGACTCACAATTTTCATGTTTACAGTCATGTACTGTATAGCACTGCGTTGTGCTACCACTGTTTTATAAAAAATCGAATAGAGAAAATGTAAAAATCTGAAAATCACTTAGCTTCTTAAGCTAACAGTAGTAAAATCAACGCAAACTCAGCGCTACTTATGACAAACAAACAAATCAACAAACTAATATATCTACAGAGAATAGCTTAATTAAAATTATATGCAAATTTCTTAGAGTTGAGAGAGCAACCATTCAGTTCCATTACCCGTAAAACAATACGAATTTAAATCACATTCAAAATTTTGCATTTCGATTAAAAGCTTCAAGGTAGGGGTAGGTACGGAACGCGTGCCTAAGTGCAGAGCAAACAGTGGTACCGGCTAACTTGGGCCGCACCGTCCAGTACAATTAGACCTCCCCGGGTGCTTGCAAACTGGTAGATGGTTGGTGCCAATGGCTGGGTGGACGGGGACGTAAGTATCAAAGGATATTGGCCGGTTCGATTTGATCCCAATTAAAGTGTGTATAGAGCCAAGCCGCTTATGCAAATGACGGTCCGCGGACGCATCTAATGGCCCGTGAGGGGGACTATGCACTTTTAATGCATCTCCGCTCCTACGTTAATTTACTCGTTCGATCTTTGCTAATGCTATAAATTTAGAATTGGATTTGCTAATCTCTGGTGTTTTGGCTTCTTAATATTAATAATTATTATAAGAGAGATATGAGATATGAGAGATTTTTCTAAGGTTAAGTACATATCGGGACCAGGCGTAGTGAGATTTTGCCTGATTTTAGTCATGGTGGTTTTGAATTATTTTCACGTCTCCACTTTGTTTGAAAGATAGCACGTAGCGTTGAATTTCACAACTCTAGACTTAGAAGACTTACTTATGATGTCTCGAGTGCATAGAGGAGTGTCTTTACACTAAATAATCATATCTGCTATTTGCGTTTTTATTATTTTATCTGAACACTATGGGCTCATTTTCTAAATTATTTCTTTTTTCTCTATTACATAAACTAAGTCACTCAACACACAATGCCTCGATATTTAGGCCGAAAGTGAGCAACTGAGTCTGTCTACCCTGCTATGTGCGGGAAACAGTGTGAAGATTAAGCTAGGCTATAACAAAGACTTAATTACCTCCAGATATGTAATTAATATTACTAAGAGTGTCAGACATGTCAATGTGGGTTGCATTTTTAAACAACCGACTTTCGGACCTAATTAAAAAATGTCCTCGTATATTATTAAGAAATTAATAAATTAAAATTCACATTTACCGTTTGCCGTTCATAATTAATTACACCAGCGTAATTGGCTTCAGCGTAGCATTTATTGTAAATACAATTCGCATTGAGAATGATTAATTAATGTGTGTACCACTGACAACTAACTATTACTAACACGAGTTTCAGTGTCGGTGGTGCACCGCGGTCTGACCACTTTGCGGTGGTAGAAATTTATTTTAATTTCTTTTAACATTTCTAATGGCGATGACTACAAAATAGTTGGTGGGTTATGTTTGTTTAGCAATCTGTCCTTTTTTCATTTCTTTCAAATACCAGAACCTTTAACTTCTTCGCATTCAGGCTTAGCTTACGAATATTTTCACACCGTTTTTTCAGAGTGGTGACTAATACACGCAACTCGCAATCTGATTATGCAATGAACACTGCATGCAATTCACATTCAATTTTCCCACTTTCACTCCCATGTTACTTTGTTTCACTCCTTGGAGACATCAAGATCAAGAGTTAATAATATATATATATACTAGCGGCCCGCCCGCGGCTTCGCCTGCGTGAACTACGTTATTATTAATTTCCAGTCTCCATGAGTACCTACGTCCTTCCTATAAGTGATGTCCATGCAAAATTTGAGACTCCTAACATTTGTAGTAACGAAGTTTCATACAAACTTTCAACCCCAAAAACAACCCCTTAAAAGTCGAATATTGCAAATTCCCGTCTTAGCGAGCACCTACGTTCTATAAATAACTCCTATGCAAAATTTGAGATTCCTAGCACATGTAGTTTCTGAGATTTCGTGATGAGTGAGTGACCTTTCGATATATATATATATATATATATATAGAAGCTTTTGTAGCTTTATAAATAACATGGAATAGAAGCAACTGAAGCTATTGCATTTTTGCCAAAAACCAAGTGCGAAAAGTTCTAAAATTGTAGCAACCGTTAATGTGGTCGTCGCCTCACTTAACAGAATTGCACGCCTCCGTAAAACCAATCATCCACTGGATAGATTACGCGTTAATTAATTGAGATTACTTAATTATACAGTTTAAATCGTTAAGGTTCAATAGGATTATCTAAGTATATTTGAGTTTATTGGTAACGAATTTCTGTGTAAAATTATAGGGTGGACCAAAAAATTTATAAATTAAGATATTATTGAGATTTTATTTGTATTATTGCCATACTAATATTTACCGGAAAAAACACTGATAGGATTTAAAAACTCCTTGCTGTAGTTTTTATTCATGTCAAGACGTTTTCTAACATTTTTTGTATAATAACGAAATCTAACGCCACTGTTCATCTTACCAAATTAAGTAAATGAAAATATTTCAAAATAAATAGCGCAGCCATAATATGTCATTCTGCTCTATTTTTAAGTCTATTATTCCATATATCGTAATATATAATAAACCTCTCCACACACCATCTAACGTCTATTTACTAGAAAACTATACTAGTATTATACTACAGGCCACGTTTAACAAGTAGCAAAATTTAATAAAGGCAGTGGAGGGGACGGCGTGTGTCATCATTTACATTTAAAGCACCAATTATTTGACGTCATTAGACCCCCTCGAGGGTCATAAAACGCACCCAACACGCACAATCTCGCCTATAGATGATATAAATTAGTAATAATATTTTTTTTATCTTTTTTATCTAAAATAATTGACGTTTTTTAAGTTTCAATATTAATGTTTAATTTATTGTGATTAAAATATGGACGTAATTATGGATTAAGGTTTATTAAAATCTTCATAAACGTTACATCCTTACTTAAACCTGACTTAAAAACGTTTTAAGCAAACAATTTTTTTTCTAATCGCAGGATTTGAACACCCTACTACTACTACTACACTATTAGCGAACAACCAACCCCCATTATGCTTATCATACATTACACCCTTAGCTATTTACGTCCGATCGCTTGCAATAGGCAATGATTTATTCATATTCTAATCGACGCTAAACGCTCGAACAGTGATAATACATTGCAGTATAATTGCGTGCACTCGACCGATAATTCGAAGACGATTCACATAATTTAAGCCCCATTATCCGGTACATGTGCACTTATCAATACTTCATATCTAGATTGTAGGTCTATATAGTTTTGGTGCCAAGAACTAGGAACAATTTATGTTTGGATCTCTTTAGTTAGATCTAGTTAGTAAGTCGAGTGTTTGCTAGTAATACTTTTGCTTATTGTATACTTTTTTCATGCTGTATCTCGCATATAGCAGGGTGGACATAGGGAACCTAGTATTGAGACGTAATTGTCACTTTTACAGTCAAAAACTGTGTCGTTGCGCCACAATCGCCTCTGTTAATTGCTTATTGTTGTTAATAGCTTAAACTTTGAAACTGAGAAAAAAATATATAATTTTGCTAATGAATGAAGTTTCTAAAAAAACTTATAGAAGTAGAGTATATATTATATAACGGTAAAGCAAATATATATATTATATACTACATTTTTATAAGGCTTACTTTTTCAATAGGCTTGCATCTGTTCTAGTCACGAACGGACTACACGGATACAACATTTATATAAAATACACTTTTTTGTCAATTTTCTACGGAAATTGTATTTCTGCGTATACACAGGAGTATTGCAAATTTCAATAGATTTCATTGAATTTGTTCCTGGACGGATACACTAACGATTTAGAATTTTTTTTTTAAATATTTAAATGTTATTCATAAATAACATTACTGTAATAAAAAATATATATGAAAGTTAAACTTCGACTCTATGCATGAAGTTAAAATGTAAAAGAAAAATTAAAATTTTAACGTCTATCTACAAGTATTTCCTAGCAATATTGTAACAATAGTGTGCATTATATTAGGATGAAGCAGTGGATTTAATTATTTACCGCGAGCAGAATAACGTTTCCGGTTACATAAGTTTGTTTATTTTACGATCGAAACAGAAATATTTTATAGACGAAACTATTCTGCGTACAACTTTGCAAAATTGAAAACCATGAAATTAGATTTTATACATTGTTGTTCTTGCATATATATTAATATGAGATGGTAAGAATGTAAGTATTAATATGTAATATTAATTAGTTAGTGAAAATCTAGATAGTGGGAATGTTCTGTTAATAAACTTAGATTAGAATAGTTTAAATATAAATAGGTAATGAGCTCGTCGTAGCGCAATGGCACAGCGTTTGACACTAAACACGACGGTTGCAGGTTCGATTTTCACTCAGGAGAATTGACTATTTTCACTTCTTCTCTCTGGTAATTAAATGAATTTCGTTACTCAACCAACAACGTTTTGAAAATGGGGCGTTAGGGGAAGATCGGAGTGCCCTAACTCCTTCTCTGGGTCTACTGCTACCCTGCTATTGCGGGATACACCGTGAAAGTAAAAAAAAATCCAACAGGTGAGGGCTGAATATAATCGTACATTTGTTAATATGTAACGTTAGCGCTATATTTGACTTGATACCTTAATATGTAATTTTTGATAGGATCAATTGGCGTAGATCTTACTTCATTATGCCAAGTAATTTGTCTGTTACTTTCAGTCTGTTACATTGCTCAGCTCAGTGGCTAAGATAAGATGATTGGAAATTCAAAATATGTATAACATTAAATAACATGTAGGTACTAACACAAAGGAAGGTAGGAACTTGAAGCCATTCATGGCGCAGGGGCTCAAGCGTGCGACTGTAAACGCGACAGGCTGTGGGTTTGATTCACACTCGAGGAAATGAATTTTTTTTATATTTTAATTTCGACACAGCAGTTCATATCAAAGATTTGTTGCTAAACAAGCAAGCCACGGATAAAATTTTCGACGTAGGTACCTACCTCGGTTAAACAAATAAATAATTATTTATCAAAACTTTTACAAAAATCATTTCAAAAAGTCTAATATTGAAATTGCCACGGCCTGACGAATTTTCTATTGGATTTTTGAAGGGTGATCCCCGTCCGATTGCAAAATGTATCATCAATTTGAATAATCACACTCTTCAACCAACCCCTAATTTTATACGAGTCAAGCTTAACCAACGGTGCGTGTGAAAGGAAAAACAATTAAATACATGAAATGGCCAACTTGACGAGGGATAACACTGATGTGTGTATGTATAAATATATACGTATTTGTATTTTAATTATTTAAGGCCATAGGTGAACGCCGTATAGTAGGATTTAAGTAATAATTAAAGTCTACTACTAGAGATAGTCATGAGTTCGAGGTTCGATCCGAGGCAGGAATATGCATAGGCAGTATTTAATAAGGAAATGAATAAAGAAATAGTATAACGTTAAAATTATATGGTCAGTCAATGTTCATGTCTTGGGTTACTTCACTATATTTTGTATAATTATACATTTTTTGTCCTTGAGCGACGTGCAGTTTGCGGAGAATGCGGAGAAACACGAATAAAGTAAGACAATTACGTTCTCAGCTTCAAACACTTATTTAGTGGCATTGAACATTGTAGGCTGGGTGGCGGTGCTCAATACCAAATTTAGATTCGATCGGTTTTTTCTTACTATTATATTAAAACAACCTACAATCATCATTAGTTGCTATAATTAGATATTACTAAAGTTATTTAACTGATGGAAACCTGTTTAAATGGACAACATCGAAATATTGCAAAATTATTTTCATTACAAAGTTAGCGAGGGTCAGACGAACACTGAAGTTTCGACCTTTGAAAGCGCACAATGTGTCTCGTCCGTTCAAACGGGATGGCCATTGAATTTCTACGATCAGTACCAACCAGTACAATATACTTAGATGGGAATTTCATCGGATTTCCCCTTTTTAATTAAAATGTGAGAGTTGTTTTGTATGGTGGTGGGATATCTAAGATCTGTGTGCTCTTATAATATACACATTTCTATTGTAAGCTATATCTAATTGTCTTGTTCTTTTAGTAATAACTAGCGGATGCGTGCAGCTTCGCTTGCTTATTTAAGGGTGAATTCTAATAAACCATGAAACAATATTTTTAAGAGTCTAAATTTCAAATTTTATTAGAATCGGTGCCGATTTAATTTTTTTTCCATACAAACTTTTAACCCCTATTTCACCCCTTTAGGGTAAAAATTTTTCAAAATCCCTTCTTAGTGGATATCCAGATTACGAAAGTAAACATCTGTCCGAATTTCACGTTTCTACGCACAGCGGTTACGGCTGTGCGTGCGTCTTACCTCAGTCAGTGAGGACAAGTCCTTTCAACCTTTCAACCTTTTTGCTGCAGGATAGACAGACAGAGAACGTAGGTTCTCTCGGAATATCGAAAATGGAGACACTAGTCTATCATCACATCCCATTCTCCATTTTAAGCCTAAATTGGGTGTTAAGTAACGGAATTCAACTGCGCACTTACGGTAGCGGAGCTGTGAAACGCAAATAATTGATTTCAACGAATAAGGATCGGGCGCACATCTATCGTGTTATGTCAAAGTTGTCGCAATACACCACAATGGGAACAATGGTTAAATCAATTTGTCTTTTAGTATATATGTATTTGTAAACAAAAAAAATATTTCACCTTTTCACATTCAATTTTTTTTATCCTATGTAAACTCTCACTCTCACAATTAAAATTACTACTGTATCATAGTATATTGTAATAAAAATAGATATACCATAAAATTTCATATTTCGCTTTGACCATTTGGTTATAATTATTAGTTTTATTTAGGGTGGTTCTTCAAAAGAGTCCAATACGTCTCGCCCCATTGATGTCGAGGGCTAATTAGCGAATGCGCAACCGACAGGGGGTGAGCCATACGCGTGCCGGCTTACGCGCCGGTGCATTCATCGAACTGGTTGATGGGTGTTGTAGTAATATGTTTTTAATTAGTTTGTGTGTATAGATTTTATATTGTAAGTATATACATAAAATCAATTCATTCGGCTTCACGCTGTATCCTGGACATAGAAGGGAAAGCAGAGGGAACGTAATGTCATAACACTTTCCGCCGAATATTGGAATGTATCTAGATATATATTTTATATAGGATTTTATAATGTAAATACATATGATGTGTCACTAAAAAATTTGTAATATTTGGTTTATTAATATGAAATAACACATCTTTTTGGTTTATTTAAAGTTATTATCAATAATTTTCGAATATTTTAATAAACCTCTAAATCGTATAGAATTAGAAGTAAATCTAAAGCTATACTATCTAAACAATACAAAAATATTGTAATTACTAACCTGAACAATAGAGGTATTGTAGTTTCTTCTACTTGTTTTGTCAGTTGTAGACTCAACCGCGGGGGTGTTAGGGGGGAAAGGGGGTGCACCTGTTGCTCGACGCGGAACCTAATCCTTCCCGAGATGAAATAAACAGAGCATTGGCCCGGCTGACGTCAAAATGCATATCTCTTTTTCGGAATTTTACATCCGTTGCGGAATTTTAACGTACAATGTGGTATTTTAGAGAATTTCGTAGTAAGATTTATATTATGAAGGTATTGTTGTGTGTTTGTGCTATACGGAGATTGGATTTTGGTTATGTAAGGTTTCTGTCGAGTTTCACATAAAGATATAAAAGGTTTTGTACGTATGGACTTAGAAAGTTGAAATTTTGTATGTAGGTATGTAGTTTAGGAAGTGTAAGGGTGCACTAAGAGACAATTAGTTTTAATACTTTAAAATAATAATTTGTTTAAAATAATTTATATTTCATAAAAAAGTAGACCTTAAAGAGCTTTACACTAAGCTATATATATATGTAGTTGGCAGTGTGCTTGTGACATTCATCCCATCTGTATGCTTTGATCTGTATGCCTGAATTCCATAATTACTTTTATTACTTTTTATTATTCATCACCATTTCACAGCCGCCATTGCATAATTGTATTAAGTATATTATAAACACGTTTGTAAATAAACAGCACTGACGTCAGCGCTCAGAATGAATATATGTCAATGTCTTCTAACGGAAATAAACCGATACAGTTGGACAAAAACACTCGTATAAAAATAGTTTATTGCACTTGCATTGAAAATAAATTTATATGCATATATATATGTATATGCATATATATATGTATATGTATATTAGCTTATTTTGTAATGAACCTGATAGATTGATATATATATATATATATGTTCTAGTTTTTATTGACATTTTTCTAACAGCTTTTGTGCTGCAATCGGCGGCTTAACCGATAACTCGACACCTCAAAAATGCTATTTCTTACGGAACTTAGAGTTAAATTCTGATTGATGATGATGATGATGATGATGATTTAAATACTATTAAGGTATAACATAAATATTATTTGCATCGCCCAACACACAACGGTGAATAAAAATAATATGTATAATATAATAACAATATTGTTAGAACAGTTACAAAACTGTGAGTGTTTTCTTTTTACAAAATACAAGAAATGTTTCGGAATATTACAAAACTTAAAGAAAATGATATTTCATAATGCGCAGTTAGACATGACAAATTAAGATTAGACTATTAAATCTTGCTAAATAATGATGAATAGGTTTTGGCGCACGTTTCATGTATTTTAACTATGTATTCATGTTAACGTTAACATTTTGTGCAAGTGTCAGTGCATGGTTCGTGAAATTGCAACACGATCTTGTGTCATAAAGCTGAAATTAAAATAAGTATTTAAATTTCGTTTATCGTTAAAAGGAAAATTGTTGATTTTCTTAGGGTTCCGTGCCTCAAAAAATATAAAGGATCACTTCATTTTTCCGTCTGTCCGTCTGTCAAAACTATTAAGGGTTACGTTACATTAAGGTTAACACTAGATATAGATTTAATAAGCATTGTCTCAAATTGGGGCTTAAAGTGAAGAACGGAGTGTCTTAACACTAGGTTTTCATTGACTACCGTGTTTTGCAGGAAAAAATATTTACATACGTTATGTAAAAAAATTAACTACATTGCTAAATCGTTCGTTCAATTCGCTCTACTAAATCATTTTAAAATTACACCAATCAATCAAACAACAACTTGGTGTATTTGGGTCTCGTTATAATCAATCTTGTAATAGTAATCCTGGTGGACCACAGTTTCATTTGCTTAATTAATCAACTGGTCTTTAGTAACGTTAAATAATATAGTTAGTATAGATTAAAAAAAAAACATATCTTTTAAAAATGCTGGAAAATATATTATGTTTTTTTTTTCAGGATTATCTAAGCTTTATAGGACAGCCTATACGCAATAAAAATATTATTAGTTACATTCTTTATTATTGAATGGAAGCGGTCATTTATGCATGCCGATTCATCTTCATATGTTGTTAATTCTTTGAAGGTTATATTTTTGTGTGGAAATATATCAAAATATAAACCTCAACTATAAGTCTATTAAGCCGACAATATAAAATTAGTACGGAACCATCGGTAGGCGAGACCGATTCGCACTTTGACTTAATTTCACTGTGTAAAATCAAGAACAATAGTATTAAAGAAAGCACTATCTTAAATGCTATAATTTTTCCGCCCGCAAAAGATTTTTAATTATTTTCTTCAATCTATTATACTTTGAAAGTAAGTGGAGCATCTTGCCTTTAATGGACAGTGAGCTCAAAGCTTGACACGACAACATGTCATCGGAAATATCGCCGGTGTGCCGTCGTCGCCGCCACCGGCCCGCTTCCGGCGCGGCCTCGTTATGTACGGTACGCTTTGTCAGTGGCTCTCGCACTGTGGAGTACATTGCATTTGGGTTATTGCGTACGGCCCGCAGTCTGTACGCTAATGTCGATGGATAATTTAATGTAGTATTGGTCATTGACTTGGATACAAGTAATTGAAAATTATCAGGATTATTTTATTTATAAATAAAATATCAGGTGGATTATTTGAAATATTTTTAACTTGTCCTGAATAGATCATTGTTAAGTCGTCCAATCGAAATATCTTAGATAGCGAAGTTACATCCACATCAAAGAATAATGTTATGTTAGATAATCTATATATATAAAAGGACTT
Organism: Heliconius nattereri; assembly: GCA_013403645.1. NCBI lineage: Eukaryota > Metazoa > Arthropoda > Insecta > Lepidoptera > Nymphalidae > Heliconius > Heliconius nattereri. The sequence continues at coordinate 8,499,603 of JAAIXI010000248.1, read as the reverse complement.
GTCCTCGCTGACTGAGGTAGGACGCACGCACAGCCGTAACTGCTGATGGTAGAATCGTGAAATTTGGACAGAATTTTGGTTTACTTTCGTAATCTGGACATCCACTAAGAAGGGGTTTTGAAAAATTTTAACCCTAAAGGGGTAGCGGTTGAAAGTTTGTATGGAAAAAAAATTAATTCGGCACCGATTTTTATAAAATTTGAAATTTACATTTTTAAAAGTATATAATTGAACATGTGTTTTATCGTTTTCTAGAATTCTCCCCCTAAGGGTGCAAATAAAGGGTTGAAAGGTTGTATAGATTTTTTTTAAATCGGCACCATTTTTTATAAAATTTGAAATTCAGACTCTTAGAAATATTTAATTGAACATGTGTCTCATGTAAATAAGGGGTTGAAAGTATGTACGGAAAAATCTTTAAATCGCCACCGATTGTTATAAAAATTGAAATTTAGACTCTTAAAAATATTTCATTGAACACATGTTTCGTGGTCTATTAGAATTAACCCATAAATAAGCTAGCGAAGCTGCGCGTGTCCGCTAGTAATAAAAAAAATTAAATAGATAAATATAGCTTTTTTATAACCTTTGTGAGCGAATGGGTCATTGTATAACCATTGCATGACGGAGAGTTAGTTAGACTTAAATTTCAGTCAAAGTGATTGCATACATTTTTCTCTTTGTTTTTTTTTTATTTGACAAAATTACCATATTTAATCTAACAAACATTTACTCTTTAATTAAGTTAACGTATATCTAAGCATTTTTTTCCTATTTAAATAAGATAATAATATTTTAAGCATTACATTATTTTCATAGCGTGACATTATGTAGGAAATTGAAATTGCACCAACGTTACGTACCTAAGCTTTGTTCTTGAAATGGTCATTGTTATAGGTACAGTACCAAAGGATGGCCATTATCTGTACTTTTGCATCAGTGAGTAATGTGGGATTAGTTAGACTTGGATTTCAATGAGAGAGTAGAAATCTAACGTATATAGAATCATATTCGTATTCTAGTTAGGTACAACTTTTGTTATTTTTTCATTTTATGACTTTTGTATACATTTTTTTAAATCGTTATTGTACAAAAGTAATAAAAGTATATAATTTAAATATTTTCTCCTCGCAAAAGCTACTTTTTTTGCTAAATTTACTTTGAATTTTCCCTTGAATATATCAAAATATCAAGGTATCACGTCAATAACCCATAACCGAGGCAAAAAATATGAGTGTTATATTCAATTTTCAGCGATTCGCTCACGCTACCCGTAATGCTTAAAGTAGTTTGTAAGTTTATGTGGCGTCGGTCTCCTTTTTGACATAAAATCGAATTAAATAAGAGTTGTTTGTAACAAGATTCACCCATATCTCTTGGTATATTTTATTTTTGTCTGAAAACATAAAAAGTTTTATGTCCCACTCTGTTCTGGCGGCGAGAATCGTAAAACTATATTCGCCGGCTAACATTCTGAACGGTGTCACCAATATTCCTGTTGAACATTTTCGCTTTTATTCCTCCAGCCTCTGTCCGGTTCCAGTCGACGGTCAGTTCGTTTCGGAGCACGCTTGTTGGGAATTTTCCTTGCATACCTCGGACTTGGTGTTACTTTCGTGTCAATGGGTGTTTGTAGCTGGTTGGTTCTTGGCTTATGGTAGCTTCTACGATTTTTCTTTTCTTTTATTTTGTTATTTGATGTATTAGTTTTTTTGATGTCATAGAAATTATAGGTGTATTATGATGAAAGATGGTTCTAGGTTTAGAGCTCTCTTGCAGAAGGATTATAATATGTTCTTGGTAGACGTGATCTATCGTTAGATTAATTCTATTTTTTTTAAGAACATTTAAAAAATAAATTTAAAAAAACTTAAAATATACTAAAGTTATATATTAACAGATTTAACCTATATCATTTTAATAAACCATACTAAAAGAAGAAGCTTCAAATTACTTTTAAAAATACTATGATGGTATTGAACCCACAACTACCGTGTTACTCCAAATACATTACAAGTACTAGATGTAACATAATACAAACATTACGAAACACTCCTTATTTTGCATTCCGCGCGCGTACCATTGAATACCTCTAATGAACTGTTCACATCTACATATGTCAATGGAGAAGACTTCAAATGCGGTGTGGATTACTGCCAAATTATAGGTTGAATTGTATTTTAATCTAATTTCGTGATAGAATGATATACTATTGCTACTTTACATATATATTTTTAGTTATATTTTAATATTTTATGAATCAAAACCGTCATCGTAATATAATAATAATAAACTTTAATTTAGTGAATATTCAGATCATTATGACGCAGTAGGGCATCGGCTGAATATAAACGCGAAAGCGTGGATTCAATACTAACGCGTGAGAATGAATGTATTGAATTTTTTTTTCTCGTGTCGTCTATTATGTGAGACAATGGGGTAAGAGATTGTCTCGTCCTTATTTTAAATATTATCTGTAGGATTAGATTTAACATCTGTCATGCCTAAAAACATTAGTTTCAACTGAATCAATAAGGCGTCTAACAATATTAAATTAAAAATTATATCGGTATTATAAAATCAATAAATGAAATGAAAAGTTTTCAAAAAAAAGCACTGTGACAATACCGCGCGCCATAACAATAAATAACAACACATAAATATAAAGAAACACCTCCAAAGGCGTTTCCTTTACCTTTACCGGCCATACTTTTACCACGAAGAACACATAGCTACTCCACTCTCTTACCAGCTATACCTATAACTAGTGTTTGTGCCAAGACGCCTACGATTTATAAGGGAGGAAATAAAATTTAATGTACAAGTTGTGTTGCCTTTGCAATTGTTAAGAGGATTGTATGCTGAAATTGAAAGAGGAACAGTAGCTCAGATAAGAATTTATGTAATTTACGACATTCAGCAGGTTTTTGATAAGTGGACATAACTTAATATTGAGACTCTCCGCTCTCTACTTTTCACTGAATATAACATGGCGTGTGGAATGGCGAAAGCGAACACTCTTATTTGTGTTACCATATAGCATATACCATAACAGTGAGATGAAAATAATTTTAATAAAATCATACTTAATTAATTATTACCACGGGCTGTTATCGAACCCACAATTATCACGTAAACTGTTATATACTGACATGCTCATCCACAGCGGATGATTAACTCTCACTAATATATAGAATTAGGACTTTTCTTTAATCTTATTAATCATATTCATTTCTAGTTGGAATGTAGTATATATACTACACTCTATTTATTATACATTTTATACCTATATGTAATACTACAAAACGAAATGGAACCCCGCAGCTCATTTCCAAGTGGCTGTAAGATACCCAGGTATAATAGGGTAAACACATTAGCAGCTACGACTACGTGTCGAGTACTGAATCACGACACCTGCACTCGATTTACATAAGATTTATAGTAGCTTTTGTCTGCCTGTCCCTTTTGGGGAGCGTTACTTATGCCTGGAGTGGGTAGACATGCCTTGAGATTGCGTGCTTGAAGATTAATTCAATCTCGGTTTAAATAGGTACATGTAATCTATATGTTTGTATGTATTTTTATATATATTATTGAGTTTGTTTCGTATATAGTTCTTTATTTATTAAAAAATATTTTACTCAAGCACTTCAAGTATATTCTGATAGTTATACTAATTTGACTTGATTTGTATAGACCCTATTTTTTATTCTAATCTAACACTGTTATTTGTGATAGTCTGTAATCTGTATTACCGAAGTAATACTCGTGGTGTGAATATAATCTTGTAATACTGCGCTGCCGACCTACAATGATGTACAATTTAGAAAATTACTAAGCTGGCCCTAGTACAGTTCTTTTGTAGATATTATTTTTGTAGATACATTTTTCTAGTTGTATGAGATAAGAAAACTTTATGCCGTTTCATCTTTGATTTTAGTAAACTATGGTTTCCTTGTTGGAATCTATTACAATTACGAATGATATAGATTTTTTAAAATTTATAATAATTATTAAATCAAGGTCGTTAAGTTGTTTGGATTAAGTCACAAAATAGAGAACACACATAAGTATGTGAAAGCAGTTATAGCCCAGAAGAGATTCCATAGACCCAGAGTAGAATTATTTTTTTCGCTGAGAGTGGAGAACGGAGTGTCCTAACAGTAGGTTCCCTCTGCTTATTCTGATACATGCGGAATACAGCATGAAGCTGATTTTTAGAAAAGTTATTAAACTTCAAACGTAGCGATATCTTACAACTTTTAAGGAGATTTATTACATATTATAGAAACACTCTTTAAGATATTGGATACCACTCGGTGAAATATGAATAAACAGCTCCCAACATTTGAAAATAGCATCGTCCTGATTTCGATAAAAAGGTCTCCAAGAATATATTTAGAATCAATATTGATATTCAATAATGCCGTCTATTATACATGACCCATATAATATTATATTTCTTCGAGCACTAACTAGGCTATGTCTTTTGTTAGGACGAACCTAGTTGTGTGTCACTTTTTGTATGCTTTTTATTATAATAACAATTTCTTACAGATCAAATTCAAAGCTTTTTTTAGTTTTTATTATTTATTATCTAGTATGGAGATAAATTTATGTCTATTTTAAACTTCCAATTATAATTATGAAGAATGTAATGTAAATTAGTACTATTATAAATAAAAGTGAAGAGCTGTTTGGTTGAACGTGCTAGTATCAAAAGCTACAAGTGCTAGGAATCTCAAATTTTGTATCACGTATCTACGTGCTATAAATATGAGTTATTTATAGGACGTAGATGCTCGCTAAGACGGGAATTTGCAATATTCGACTTCTAAGGGATTGTTTTTGGCGTTGAAAGTTTGTATGAAACTTCGTTACTACAAATGCTAGGAGTCTCAAATTTTGCATGGACGTCACTTCTAGGACGTAGGTACTCATGGAGACAGAAATTAATAACAACCTAGTTCATGCAGGCGAAGCCGCTTTACACACATTTCTCTCTTTTACCAATTTAAATACGAGGTGTACGTAGTACATGTTAAAAGATAAAAAAATAAATGTTATTTGTTAAAATTCAACGATAATTTTGTATTGAACAAAGCCATATTTTATTTTTATACGATAACATATTTCATGATCACTTAACAGAATTAACTCTAACACCACCAATCCATTGTCACATTAGATAGGTACGTATCGATGAAATGAAAATGGAAAAAAAAAGGGCAACTTTCATACAATTTAAATTCACGATATTTCAATATCGAACTGGCATTAAGGGATGAAATAAAACGTTTTGCATATGTATTTTTAATTTGGCCGCACCGTATTTACGAGTGAGCATAGTGGACTTCGTTACGCGCTCGCACGCCCCGGGGCTGGTATTTTTGACAGTTATATTACCCGCCTCTTCCATTGATTTGCCACCCGGTTCATTGATTACGTGTACCTTTCATTTGGTAATATGAAAAGGTTGTGCTTTTTTCAGTTTTTTTTAAATTGTTTTTTTCTCTAAGAGAAAATATGTTTTTTTTAACCGATTTCTGTTATAGGAGGAGTTTCTCGATTTGGATGTATTTTTTTTTTCTTTTATATTCTGATACGACTAGGTAGACCGATTTTGATGTTTTTTTTTTATTTGAAAGCTGATCTTTCCCGTGAAGTCCGCCATCGTCGTCCTAAATATGCATTAAAAGATAAATAGTCATATAAGTCAATTTCAACTTTTTAGTTTACTTACGTACTTGTACTTAACTGGTGGTGGTGTAGATTTTAATTATATGTAATTTCTTGGTTGATTGTGCTTGGATCCATTTCTCTTGTCTTTACTATTTTCGACTATGCTAAACTACTGACTTTATTAGGAATTTCATCAATTGTTATAAATTACGTAATTATTATTTTTTTATTTTATATCAAAAGTAATTCATCCCATAAAATATATTAATCTCTTCAATTAAGTTATATTAATATATAAAAAGACTCAACATCCTACAGTAGTAGATAATTGAAAATAGTTGAAGTAAAAGAAATTATATACAAAAGAGCTGCAGTGTTTCAGGAAAAATGATACGTGTCTCGTATTTACGTTGACATTGAGAGAGTTACCCGAAGTTGTGTCATTTGTCCCCGTCTCCAGCGACAACCTATTATAGTTGTAATATATATAGTAATAGAGACGATTGTTGTGTAACTGTCGGTGACAGCCACTGTAGCCGGGTGCACCGCGGCTATTGTTTAAACTTAAATTGCTTTCGCATTTTGACACCCCGACATCATATGCTTCGAGCATTTGGTCTGATCAAGCTTGGCTATTATATTTTTAATGAAATATTGATTGAATTTCATTTGTGTGAAATATATGGTGTTAATATATTGAAACCGTCGTACACGAGACGCTTGTGGATTCGATTCGGATTCGGGGGATTGAAATGTGTTAATATTTTCTCTTCGTCGTTCTGGTCAGGGGGCAAAGTGCGGCGTGGAGTTCCGCAATGCATATATGATACATATACTACACAAAATTATAAGCAATATATAACATACCATTATATACAATTTAATAAATAATCAAGAATATAGATAAATAATATAAGTATATTTACCAGTGTCGATGATACTAGAGAAGGGTCAGATTTAATATCCGAATGAAGGTTGAAGATCAATCAGTAGATGAAATGGTCAAAGCTGCTACAATAATGCGTAGCTTTCCCTCTTTATTTAAGTTATGATTAAAGAAATAAATATTTTATCTTTCTTCATTATTCTACATATAATAGACCACAAATATTGTTTTAAGCGAATGTTTACCTCGGCCCATTTTCCATTTTCGGAGTAAATAGAAAGATCCCAATGACATATCTCTATGTTATTCATTCATATTTCACAAACTTATAATATATAATATGGGAAACATAAAAACAATAGAACAATAGATTTTTTTAGGAATATGTAGTACCTATTAATTAACTTAGGAATGTAGTGTTGAGATACTACATATTACCTTTCCTCGAGTGGGCATCGAACCCAGAAACTTTCACGTTTACAGTCTCCCTACGGCACAACTGGCCTATTAATCTTAAGATGTTAAGTATTAAGATATAAATGTTTGTACTTGATACAAATTGATAAATGAGAAATTTCACAAGCACAATATCATATCTAGTAGCTTCTGGCTTGACTTCCGTTCTCAGTTATTGAACAAAAACATATAATAAATCTCGAACTGGCTCTCGTTAATAATCTTTTATATTAGTAGGTAATATGATCAAGCCGTAATTTGTCAGGTAAGCTTCCTATACGGATTTAATTGATCGCTGGTCCGCCGTCTCTGTCAAAGAGAATCTTAGATTAATTGTATATAACAACGCATTAGTGAAATATTGTAATTGTGTTTCAATTATATATTTGAGTTTTTTCTATATATTGGGTAGGTTGCAGATTCAATTCGCATTATTTTTTAGATAAATATTAGATCAGTCGCCAGAGCAAGGAGATGAAAATATATATTTTTTTAATAAATAAATATTTAATATCCTCCAGTGGAAATCGAACATACAACCAGTCGTGCTTACAGTCACTCTATTAACCGCCACGTTTAATATAATGATAATGTTGAACCGTTCAATTGAACGATAAACAAATTTAAAAAATCAAAATATGTCAAAATGGAATGGAGAGAATCAGTATGGGAGTGAAAAGAAAGGACGAGGTGAAATTACAGATTATAAAGAGCAAACCAAAATTTGATAACATACACACAGCATACAAACGCCTTAAATGGAGGTAGACAGGGCACATGCTAAGGGAAAGGATAGAGAAGTGGATTCATCTTATTACAGAATGGTACCCGCGTGATAGCAGAAGAAGTAAAGGTAGACCAGCTACACGTTGGGAAGACGATTTCAAAAAGATAGCTGGACCACCATGGACACGAGGTGCAAAGAATAAAATAAAATGGAAAGCTTTAGAGGAGGTTTTTGTCGAAGGACAAACTGAAAAAGAGAAACCACTTTAGTTTTAGAATAATGTAAATGTAAATTTCAGCAATAAAGTCTTCTTATTATTATTATTATGTTTAACCTGAACAAGTTAAACAAGTTCCCTTAGCGCGTTTGCGCTCGCAAGTCCGAAAAGTTTCGAGTCCTCGTTCCGCGGACGAGATGTCACAAGTTGACGGTTCTATTACGTGAAACGCTGTAGTTTGGTGGTACAATGGTTTTGAACTTTAAAAAGATTATGGGGTTGTTTTATAAAAATATATAAGTTTTTTTAAATTGTAGTAATTGATAGTTCATTTCAATTGATTAACTATATACCTTATTTAGATTACTTTATGAAAACAATGACTTAAAGAGGTTTTAGGTTTATTTTAACTGTAGCTTACATTGATATATTTATATAAATACATAGTATGTGAACAATTTCACACAACACATTTAATATTCGCCATACGTAGTCGTCCGGAAAGTTTAAGCGGCCGCCCTCGTCCCGGTGACGAGGCGTCGCCCGCTGACGGCTCCATTACGCCACGCTTTTGATTTGGCGACACTTTGACCCGTCAGGTTTACGGTATTGTTTTTCTTTTCTTTTTGGTATTTTTTTTTAATTGTCTTTATTTTTTTTTATTATATATTTATATTAATGTTCGTTTAACGTCCAGTTTCAATACCCAGCACGCAATTTTTCGAAAATTGAGTGGTGAAATGAGAATGGAGTGCAGTGTTTTAAGATACTCCTACTACTACATACTTTTTTTAGAAAACTTATAAAAAAGTTTTAAATAGTGGTTGTGTAAAAATAAGCAAATTTATAAGAAAATATAATAATTAATCATGTTTTAAGTCGCATATGATTTAAATATAAGTCCATTTTTCACAATTCCATTTTATCTTCTACCTAAGCAATTAAGGAAAAAATAACGTTGTATCACATAAATAATAAAAAAATAGTTACGAGTTATCCTAACATTTATTACTCTTTTAACGTTTTATTCTAATTTTTCTCACATTTATGTACAGAGTTATGTACATAGAGACTGCGTATTATAATAAACTAGCGGTCTCCTCGCGGCTTCGCCCGCTTTAACTATACGAATATTATTTCCAGAAAATTATTTATGTGTGTTTAGGGAAAATTGATAGATATTTAGGGAATACGGTTATTTATAAGTACTTAATAAATAGAGATTTTTTAACCACTATTTCTTGTTATAATGTAAATCAAGATTACGACCATTGTTTCTACATTACTGTTAATATGCGTTGAAAAAAATCCAATGTCTAAAATATTATAATTTCTTTGTGCAATATAAAATGTTTAGTCAAAGAGGAAAAAATAGCGAAGTCACAAATTACTCGAAAGTCCAAAAAAAGATCGAAATTTCACGTAAGCAAAAAACAAGGGTGGATGATTAGCATCATTTCCGAATGGCACGACGCCACCCCCAGGCACCTTCCCAATACATTTTTTGTATATATTAAATGAGAGTACTTTTTTAAGGGATTTATCGTAATAAAACCTTTTTTATAATTTGTGAAATTTTTATATAATATATTATTTGGACTTTTACAGTAATTTGATTTTTTATTAGTTAAAAGTGAAGTTAGGCAAGTCTTTGCGCAGGGGTGCAAGTGTGTGACTGGAAGCGCGACTGGTTGTGTTATCGATCCCCACTCGATGGAATGAAATATTAATTTAAATTCGGTGGGAAATGGAGCACGGATTATCTTAACAATAGGTTGCTTCTGCCTACCTTGCTGTGTGCGGGGTAGGTACAGTATGAAGCTGAAAAAAAAACTTTCAAAAAATAATTTAAATCCATACCTATATTATAAATTCGAAAGTAACTCTGTCTGTCTGTCTGTCTGTCTGTCTGTCTGTCTCTCTGTCTGTCTGTCTGTCTGTCTTTTACGCAATCAGGGCCAAACCGCTAATTTAATTGTGATAAAATACTCATATAGAGATACTTGAGGGTCTCGGGATGAACATAGGATACTTTTTTTTCTCATATTTGTAATATTTTCGATATATACCAATATATTAAAATACTTATTAATTTGACATGCAATTTATTCCGCCATGTTTATAACAACCGCCGTTGCTAAGCAACGATTTGCAAAGTTTGTTGTTAGAAAACGTCACCCAAAATAAGTTTGCTTAACGCATACATGGCGCGCGCCGACTCAACCTTATGAGACACAAAAACAATATTCTCCAAAAATATTGTCCCTTAAATATTGTTTAAAAAAGTCCGCGTTGATATATACTATAGATATAGATTTGTATACATTAACAAAAATTAGATGATTTCTATAATTTGATATTCATCCTTATGAAAATAAATATAATAGTCACTTTTAGCATTTCATCTAGATGGAAATTATACGTAAGATGGTTTACTGTATAACAATTTAATAAATAATTAAGGAGATGTCAGTGATTCGGAATGACCTAGCCTACGAGTGGTAGGTATAGTATGACCGACGCGAACGGGCAGATGACTTTGATGGTTTTGTAAATTTTTATATATTTTCGAATTACTGTTAATTTTTATTTAATTATTTGCTGCTTATTACTACTACTACTTATTAATTTATCTCAGTTCGGTTATCTATACCGATGTTATACACTTAAAATATCGTAATTTTAATCATTTGGGATTTTATTTAATATTGTTCGCAAAAATTATTAATTATTTAATATAGAAAAATGTTTAGTACGCGCGCACGGCAAACTTTAGGTACTTTTTCTAATATTAAGAATTTCCTTTAGTTACTTTTACTTCTTTTGTTTGTTCATTTCGGTTACTCAGATATTTTATCTAATAATATATCTCCACTTATTATTCTTTTTTAACTTATTTTAATTATTTAGGCTTATATTTTCTTATAAATTCTATTGAAAACCGAAAATAATTTCATAAATATATTTACTACATAATCCTATAGTTCAGGGCGGGCGTAGCCGCGTCCGGGCCCACTAGTAATATATATATATAGGAAAATGTGTTGATTGATTTTTATTTTGGCACACGTTGAGTCGCGTCGGCCTATCATCGATTTATTATTTTTACCATACAGATCTGTAAATGATCGGTCAGTTATTATGTTAAGGCAGTTTTGAAATTGGAAAAGTATTTCTTAAAATAAATTTATTGTTTATAATCAATATCCTTAAACACCATTGTTTATAAAAGTTATTAAGTATGTAAATACTTATAAATTTATAACTAAAGTATTTTTTTTATTTTTAAGAAGTTAGATTTTTTTTTGTTTATCTATTTCACAAAAATGATACCAGATAAGTTGTTACAAATAATAATTTTCTAGTCTAGTTGAGTGACTGAAAAGATCAGAGTGAAAAATTAAATTAATTTAAATATAAAAAATATATTTGAATTAGTCCGTGGTGGTGAAGCACAAGCGTGCGACTGTAAACGCAACGGTTGTGAGTTCGATTCCCCCTCGAGGAAATGTAACATTTGATATCGCTTGATAACGAGACAAAGTGCAGCGTTGAGTTCCGCCAATGAACATGCAAGGAAAATTATTTCCTGGAGTACTGCATTATACACTAGAACCAGAAGCTGTCTCCCTGCGCCACGAGGTAACGGTCTACATCATAAATTGATGATAGGTCGACGTGACGCGACGCGTGTCAAAACTAAATCGCGCGCGTGTCAATTCGCTGCGAAAACAATTATCCGTACAATCGGGTCGCAATTTACACAGCCGGGACCCGCCGGCGCGGCGTGACGCTATTAAAATAACTTAAATATACCTATAACCTTTACAATCTATGCATGCGTAGGTCGTATCCGGCCTGTTGACTGTTGTTTTCTGATACACACGTAAAATAAATGTGTTTTTGTTTGTGGCGATTTTTATATTTGCCAAATTGTATTTTGGACTTTAGTTTGGAGTAGGTAGTTAGGAAGTATTGGAGAGCCCAGGGAATGGTTCTTATTTCGTTACCCAGTCGGGAAAAGACGATGAGTTTTTTTTCTGGATTGGTCATAGCAAGTACGATGATGGTTCCCACTCTACGCAATGTCTTTAAAAATTTACTTATAGACAAGAGAATTCCTCGATGCTGGATTCTTCTAACTAATCCTACAAAAATACAATTATAATTATACTCGTACAACTAAACTGTCACTGTAAACGCTATAGGTTGTGAATTCGATTCCCACTCGAGGAAATAAAATATTTAATATTTTTATTGCTTCATTCTGGTTTCGAGTCAATGTACAGCGTTCAGTTCCGTCAATAAACACACAATCCGCCTCCAGAATTTGACAAAAAGTGGGGAGCGAAGTGTCTTATCATTAGGCTCCGTCTACCAACCCTGCTACATGCGGGATATAGCGTGAAGAAAAAAACATCTAAATAGAATACCCAAAACCACCCATTTCGCTACTACGATTCTCGCGGGGCCAGAGATTTGCAAGCCATGCATTTATTGCTCGTTACACCCTCGCCTCGGTTACTGTGTACTCGCTATGAATAATTAATGCGGTTATACCAGATGGTCGATTCATTCTTGCGGTGTCATGTACCTATCGGAGGAACCGTTTTGGTCCCTTGATGAGTTTGAAAGCTTTGTGTGAGTCCTTTGAAATATTTTACTAAGAAAGAATTAGGTTTTAGTCAGCATTATAGTTTATACTTTGGGGGCCTCCACCTACAAGGACGCTCCGTTCTAAAATTTTAGCCTATTTTGTCATATTTCATAACGGGTACACTAGCGGAGTATAATGCTGCATTTGAATAATATAACTGGAGAAATGTAAATATATTGAATATACAGATTCCCACGTATTATAATGATGAAATATTATTAATTTAGTTTTGTATCTATTAATCTAAATTAATACTCGGGCATATCAAGGTAGGCGGAAGGAACCTAGTGCTAAGACACCCCTTACCCCACTTTCCTTCGAAATATCATCGTTACAATTTTCAGGCCACATTATGGGGTTCCGGGGTGTCATAAGACAACTCACATTATCAAGCACTTCGATGAGGACACGGAAGTAGTAGTGACAACCACAGTAGAGGCCGCGAAAGATCTAAGAGAGAAGCTGGCGCACCGTCTTGGTACACCGTCACCGTCACGAAAGCGACAAAGAGAGTGCGAACAATGGCCTCGATCTTTGTCAACGGTTTTCATGAGGGAATAGTTATAAGCCGGCTAACGGTGGACGAAGCCCTCATGAACCACTTCGGGGCCATTGTTATGGCGGCCAGAATGTCAGGAGCGAACGAGGTCACACTCATCGGAGATATCAATCGGCTGCCTTACATCGACAGACAAAATCTATTCGAATTAACGGTACTGCAGGCCTAGCTTGACAACCAACATCACATGCGAGTTGCCTTGCACACGTCGGAGCCCAATAGACGTCGCCTATGCCCTCGCCGGAGTATATAACAGCATTTACTCTGCAAGCCCCATTGTTCACTTCCTAAAGGTTCTCGGATACACCGACGCGCGAATACCACACTGTAACGACGGCACCCTATATCTGGTCCACACGCAGGAGGAGAAGAGGCAGCTGAAAGATCAGGGATATGGAGCTGGAGCAAGTTCGCGAGTCATGACTATCCATGAGGCCCAGGGGCAGACCTTCGCAGACGTCATTATCGTCCGAACCGGACGCGCACGGATCCGAGTACACGGATCCGAGTCTCTCACGCAGTCGTCGCAGTGACGAGACACACCAACACCTGTGTCTATTACTCTGACGATGGCGGTGACGCAATAGGCAACTTCATCAGCCGAGCGGTGGGCGCTTCATTTACGGAGGTGATGGAGGCGAACCTAAAAGGGGCAATGTCACAAAGAGACGATGGGGTGATAGAGGCACTGATCCAAAAACTTAAGGAAGGCGTTCTGCATAAGCCAGGCCAAATCTAAAATTCCACACCTATATACCTGTATAAAATAATTATATAAAAGACAATTATATATGTAATGTTCTATAATAATATATGTTTAAAAAAAAAAACAAACAAACAAAAAAAGACTGTCGGTAGGGGTCTCACCCAACCCCTCTAGGATAAGCTCTAGATATAAGTACAGTTTAAATTGTCCCAAAATTAAGTACGCCACATTAAAAGAACTTTCTTAAAATAAAAAAAGGCACGGGCAACTATGCGCGTGGATGTAGCTTTTCAAAATAAAAAAAAAATTATCAAGTCACTAACACTATCTAATTAGTACTAGAATCAAATCGATGTATGAATCCGTCCATTGCGTTTTCGCTTTCGGCCTCATAATGTAGCAATAGGTTTATGCCAGTATACCTACGAGTACTAGCTCGTTGTGGTGAGATCTAACGTTGTTTACAATACGGGCGTTACGTTGGTTTTGTTATGTAATTATATACGAATAATAATCCAGTGTATGTTATGTTATTGTTAAATTAGTTAGACGCAGTTACCGCCTTTTGAAATGTAAGATTTTAGAATGGTTGGGTAAGTGGAGAAGGTGTTGTACAATCTAGACATATAATTGAAGAATCAATTGTTTACATACCTAATACCAATAAATAACATAAATATACGAATAAATAAAAGATATAATTTCTATTTGTAGTCAGTTAAAAAGTAAAGTTTAGATTCTTAAGTAAACATTTTTATTTGCTTATTATGTCTCTTTTATACCGCGTTCAATATAAAGCATCGCCTAATTTGAAAAGCGCCATATTTTCTTAAATATTTTCATAGTAAATAACTCTGACATCACAAAGGCGGCTTCTTACTTTCCTTGAAAAGATCTCAAGGAGTGCTCGAGTAGTGTACGTCCCCTTTCGAAATTCTATTTGAACATAGCTAGCAAAATTTTAGTGCAGTACGTGTTTTTTATTAGGATTTAAATTATTATAGTTGATTAATTTTAAATTATTATTATTATGGAATTTTTATCATTAAAAAACAAAATGGTATTTTTTTTTATATGAATTTAAATTAATATGTTTTATGTTTAGCATAGTATTTATTATTATAACAGAAAGAAATGTGAAGAAGAAATTCGACATTGGTCTGTGCTCCGTCGGCACTGAGATTACAGATTATAAAAATTATAATAATATGTATAAATAATATACAGCATTTTTTGAGAACATTATATAGCAAGGAAGACAGTGTTGATGCACCCTATTCCCCACTTTCCGTCTAATTCGGGACATTCCGTATTGAGTAGTGAAAATCAACACCGCCGTTTGTCTTATTACCAGAGAGAATAAATAAAATAACTTATTTCCCTCAGTGGAAATTGAACCCACAGTCATCACGTTTAAGTCGCGTCTGATATGTTTTTTGTAATAAATTTTGTTTATTTCATTTTACTGCATTCATTATTTTATTTTAGACTTTTTTATACATAGTTTGCTATAACTTGTAATAAAAAAAATACGAAGTCGCAGTCACAGCCATAAGACATAAACTTTGAAGAAAATATTCTAGTTTTTCACATTTTAATCGTCACTCACAGAAGACGCTTTGGACCACAAACAAAAATGTTCTCGGCAACGACGCCATAAAAGACGGTTCACTACTTTTTGTGAAACTCAATGAGAACTGAGGAAGTACACGTCTAGGTTTAAGACTCTTTGCGTCGAGTTTGCCCTTTTAGCTGAGAAGTAAGGTGAATTACTCGAAATTGTATATCTTATAGTATATATCTGTTATGTATGTATGTTTGTATGCGACATTCATAGTTATCATAGTTGATTCTGACATAATTTCTGACACCTTTCTTTCTCAAAGAGAAGCAGAGATTACCTCTCATTTCTTTTACATCTAAAGATATTGACATATTGCGTGCTGTGTGATAACAGCTAATGTAGCGTTTTATCGAAAAAAATTTGGTAGAGAAAGCATTCCCACGAACATTCCCATTCACACTATATTCAACACATAGCAGGGTGGACAGAAGGAACCTGGAAACGTTATGCTAAGACACTCCGTTCCCATTAAGACACTTCCGTCGAATTATGGAGGGATTACGTGTTGAGTGGTGAAGCTGAACGCCGCGCTTTGCCTCGACACTGAAGCACAGAACTGTAACGATAGCATTTGACGTCTATTTATAAGTTTTAAAGGTAGGTATTTTTCTCAAGTACTGTAAGCGTGCGTCTTCTCTTGAGATTCTACAAGTATTTGCGCATAGTTCGCCTGCTCGTTTGCCAGTAGATAGGTACTCCAGTCCCTTTGATGTGACGCGAGCAATGCGAATGATGGAAAGGTATACGTCGTACCATTTTATTTTTACTAAGAATTTATTGTGATATGCCCCTTTCTTTGCTATAGAGTGAGAGAGTGATGGAACTCAGTGCCCCTCTTTGCCTCGTTGCCAGAACGAGGAAGTTAAAATATTAGATATTAAATGTCTACTAGTGGGAATCGAACCTACTACCTGTCGTGTTTACAGTGACAAGCTTGTGCCACTGCACCACTAATGGGCCTCATATTTTGTAACAACAATATGGTAAATTATTTAGAATGTGACATATTTACACTTTATATAATAATTTCAAATATTAATGAAGAAAAAGCAAACGTATCAGAGTAATTTAATATAATCATTTAAATACAATCCACCGAACCCGTCATAAGCAATCACTGCAAAATAGGTTATTGGTGAAACAAGTTGGAATAAACATTAATAGAATTTTGCTATGAGAGAGCGTCATTAATTAGAATCGCTGTTACGGTGGTAAACGAGATTGGAAATACTAGCAAATAGTTCTGATTCGTGTTGGATTTTAGATTTTCGTTTGTGTCTATTATACCTTATGATTTTGGTTAAATTGTAAAAATGTTCCTTCCTTTCCTTTGGAGTAACAGTATGTCAGCATATTTTCTCAGCAAAATGTGTTCTGAGCCAGTGATATTTATTTTTATATGTTTATTCGACGAGTCAAAAATGCTTACAATACTCTATTTGAATAAAAAAAAGTAAATTTATTAAACCGATTTCTAATCGACCGAATGTGTAATTTTTTAAATATTCTTGTTAGTTTTCAATATAAAGAATACTTTTTATATTATACTTATTAATATTTATCATAAATAATAAATACTACCATTTTCACCAATACCAAAAGTCACAACAACATCTTTAGTAGTTTCATTCAAAGTCGAAAAAGTCTTTTATTGTTAAAGTACCAAACGTTCATTACGTCCCATCTCTCCTCAGCTCCACAGTTCACATTCACCGAGGCTTGCTTATTTTTTTGTTTATTTTCCGACTGTTGTACGTCTCGTAGGGATAATGAGGGAGGAGCAATCATCACAATGAATGGACGAGGATGCGAGGACTCTCCTCTCAATGCCAACCGCCCTTGCGAGAGTACGGTGGCCACGCGTTATTACCGAGCTGGGATTAGTGGGACTGTCTACGTGGTTTTTGTCGTCAGTTACAATGGAAATGAGGACAAAATTAAAATGGCATCGGTAATGTTAAATGAGAGAGTTGTGTTTAGTTTTCTTTTGTAGATATTTTTTTTTTCTTATGTAGATAATTTTGTTACGCTATTTTTACATGAAATATAGAAAACAGCATTATGTTTTATATATGATTAATAATTATACAAACTAATATTATACAAACAAACTATAATTATACAAACATTATCCATATTATTGTTTCTTTTTTTCCAAATTGACAATTATTGTATCTGAATAAATAGTATATTTATATATAAAAAAAAAGTTGCGTCACGTCTGACACAAAAAATCCCCAACAAACAATATGACTTAAAAAGTCACCACAGATTCAATATTTGCCATGATAATGAGTTTTCCTCCTTATCACTGCGTGCCCTCGTATTTATACTTGTCGTTAATCTCCTTTACGATCTTCCTCTCCCACTTTTACTATCATCCCCTGATTGCTATCCATAGATAAAGTTAATTAAACTCACGCACCTGACACTGTAAATTACATTGCAAAATAAACAATTCCGCGTAAAGTACCTACAATTTTTTACAAAAAGTTTTTAAATTGAGGTTTTGGGTTATTCGCGGTGGTTATCGATTCAAAGCAAGTGAAAACATTATTTTTATTACTTTGTATTAGTCTGTGACTACCACACAAATATAAATAACATTACACAATTATTACACAATTTAAAAAAATAATAATAATATATGGTCACATCACAACCACGACAACACTAAGTCAAGGAGCCATGGAAAATTTGCCGTTCTATTCAAAGAAAAAATAATCATCCATTCAAAATTTATATCCCTTATTATAAATAAAAACGGGATAATCGAAATGACACTTTGTTAAGTCGTTTTTTATTATAATAATGCAAATTATCAGGCCAGCTGTGGCGCAGAGGCACTGTAAATGCGACTAGTTGTCGGTTCGATTCCGACTCGAGGAAATGAAATATTTAATATTTTAATTTCTTCGCTGTAGTGCCGAAACAAAACGCGAATTCCGCCACTTAACAAGCAATGCCTCCAGAATTCGGTGGAAAATGGGGAACGGAGTGTCCTAGCACTAGGTTTCCTCTTACTACCCAGCTGTGTGCAGGATAGAGCGTTAAGCTGAAAAAATAATATAATTTTCAGAGGTTTTTGAGTACGTTTCTATCCGTTTCTTTGTTGTGTCGTACAAAGGAGTACATTTTAATTTGTCCTGCTCTCTAGACCAGACTTCTGAGAACCTGGAGCAAGTTGCATTCGACTTGTTTTTATTTTCTTTTGATTCACAGTAATGGGACATGTTTAGAATGCGATACATTCAGCATTCTGTTGTACTGTATATTTATTTTTATAATATAATCTCTTCTTTTCTTTATATTTCTATGAAAATGTTTTTATATAAACATTTGAATGGAAAATTGATAAGTTAGGTTTGTATTAGTATTTCTAGATAAATTTAGCATTTAGCATCAAGCTAAAGAATATATATTGAAGTTTATAAACAGCGACATAAAAGTAATATAAAGTATTTTATGTAATTAAATTACTTAAAATTAATCTTTTCTATATTAATTATTTCTTACAGAGTTTTCAAATTTGCTGTAAACGATGTATTAGTTTTACGATGTAAAGTTATTGTATTAGTTTATTCTAGAACACAACTTTTAATGATGGCAGAGAAATTTCGAATATATAAACAGTCGTCATTAGGGCAACACCGAAGTTTTATTTTCATAGAAAAGAAAAACGTTGAATAAACGCTCCCATTGTTCTCAAAGACGCTCCACCACAAAGAAAACGCGGGGGTGCAACGAAATAAATAGAAAAGAGAAAAAAAACACCCGCACCTCGTTTACACTGTTCATATTAATTTTCACCTTGGTCCGACATTTTAATTTTGCAACATTTTTCGACGGGATATTTCCCAAGAGCAATTTGGGAAATTAGCCTAACAAACAGACCAAATTTAATGGCGCCGGTATGACACAAAAGACAGTTTGCTAAATTATTTACGCTCCTCGAGAGGGGCATTCTTGCCTCACTTTAAATGTTAAAGCGAATAATATATTTGTATTTGTGTACATATTATTTTGTAAGTGGATGGATATATATTATATTTGGAAGTCCTTCAAGAGACTCGTGACAAAGCTATTGTGCTATTGTTACAAATGGGAGAATAATAAGAAAAATATACCCTTTTTTTACAGCTAACAAAGTGTGTGGGTTTTTTTTACTCGTATTACACTTAAAGAAAAATCGTAGGTTTTCACTCTGTAGGGATTGACAAGTATGTGTGTATACACGATGGGTTTTGGGCTCAAATGCCACTTGTTTACTGACTTGTGTATTGAATTTTAAATCGTCGTATATCCTTAGGCTTCTAAATCTGAAATCTGCATCTTTTTAAACAGGCATACTGAATTGAAATTATTCATTTTTAAGTAAATGTTATATAAATAAAAGTAAAATATTTCCCTTTTTCTGTTTGACAAATAGTAGAGTTAAATTAAAAATGGCTTAGAAATAATGAGCCAAAAGTGTAAGACCAACTCACTTAACATTACCAAAACTTCCAAACTCATATAATTTTAATATGTAATACCTTTTTCGTTTAATTATAACATTTGATTGTTCAACGTATGCGGTCAGTTACGCTTTTAAATACGACTGCCACGAACGTTTCATACATACGGTAGTAGTGTGACAACGCCTGACCTATTTCTGTTTGGGATGTCGCTTGTATTCGTACTCACTCTTAGGATATTATACGCGGTTTAAATGCTACATTTGAATTTTATTTTGTTACCGACTAGACTCTGCAAGTATATGGTGAAAAAGTTAACTAGGCAAAGCGCCGCCACTCAACACGTAATCAACAATTCGTTGGATACTGGGGAACGGAATTGTGCCGATGTGGAACGTAATGTCTTTATATTAGGGTCCCAGGTTCCGTCCGCCTAATCTGCTATGTTCAGGATACAGCATGAAGCTACAATTAGATAAAAGATAGAATCTTGCCGCTATCGGCCCAGTGGGTTAATGTGGTTATCAAAGACCGACCTATTTCCACTCAGGTTGTCAATTGCTTGTATAATGAGCTCATTACGGTCGAGGTTCTTGTAAACATTTTTGTCTTCCTTTTTTATTTAATATCGACTTAAATAATTGTAAAAGATTCGCTTCCAAACGAATAATATTATTATTGTCTACTTCAGTATACATGGATATTTCATTTCCTCGAGTGGAGATCGAACCCACAAAAAGTCGGTTGTCACAGTCACATTTTGTGCCCCTACGCCACGACTGGCCTATCTATAATTATTAAAATTATAAATATAAGAACTAATCCTATAAAAGGCTAATAAAATTATAAAAATAAAAACTATTCCTATAAAAGTCTCTTCTTACAACTTAAACAATAATGGTTAAGTTAATGTGCACAACGTTTCTAATGCTCTAAGTGTCCATCCACAGAGACGCGCTTGAAGAAATAGGCCACACTCTACTAAGCTGTAGCATTTAGTTTTATATGCGTCTATAGAGTGAATTTAAATACGTTTTTATTATTTTTTAGCTTCACGCTGTATGTATCCCACATTACGGTAGACAAAGGGTACCTGGGAACCTGGTACTGAGACACTCCGTTCGATTCTCCATTGAAACTTAACGTCGCACTTTGACCGTCCTTACCAGAACGAGGAAAATAAAAATATGAACTAGTCAATTTCTTCGAGTGCGATTCGAACCTAAATCTGGACTCACGCCTATGACCCTGCGACTGAAATTAACCACCGTAACCGTTTACGTATGCGTCAAACACTTCCTATACGTGACGACTTATATGACTAATTTAATATTTAAAAAGAAGTCACGTTATTTTTTTTCTGTGTAATGTAAAATAATTTCTAAAATCATCTAAATTTACTAGACATATAAATATTTATTAACTCACATAAATAAGTCTAAAGCCCTCGTTAAATATCATGAACGGCTCCACTAAAGCTTTCATCTGTAGAATGTTGCAAGAGAATCAAAGTTCAATAAAGTAATAATGCAAGTGGGGGGGGAGTTCGTAGAGGCCAGATGAGCGACATTATGACGATTACGACTAGGCATTCCGCTGGCAGGACGCCGAGGAAGGTGAAATAAAAGGGGAATTGTATACTTGGCCGCAGAAGTTTTTGTAAGCTGTATTTGAAATATAATATATATAATAATGAACTATATACTTCTTGTTTGTTTTTTTTTTAGCTTCACACTGTATTCCGGATGTAACGGGGTAGGGCAAGGGAGTCTAGTGTTGAGACACTCCGCTACTCACTTTCTGCTGATTCTGAAGGCATTATATGATGAGTGTTGAAACTCAATCCGGCCATTGCCTTGACATCAAAGCCAATAAATAAAAATATTAAATATTTCATATCCTCGAGTGGGAATGGAACCCACAATCTGTCGCCTTTATAGTCACACGCTTGTGCTCCTGCACTTTGATAATAATTTCTATTTCTCTATTCTATTATAATTTTAATATTTGATTAAGTCAATCTAAAAAAAATGTTTGTCTTGTTGTTTTGTAAAACATTTCTTTAATTTTCAGATTGAACCCATAACCATTGCAATCCCCTATTCCTCCATATCACATTTATAATATCGAACATTATGATATAAAGACTTGTGTCGCCGCCTGTGCCCATAAAACTGAATCACGTTGCAAGAAACGAGAAAGCTCCGGTGGAGCACTCGCGCTAATAGTAGATACTCTCTCTCTCTCTCTACTCACAGGTACATATTACATATCGTCTTTCTGTGTGAAGCGAAATTCAGGATGAGGACTTCTTGAATATTAGTACTCCCGTTTTAGAAGCTATTACAAGCTATTATAAGTCCAAGTTTAAAATTAATTGAAAAATCAGATGTTTAGTCGGTATCAATTTGCTGTATGTTAGACAAATAGATATAATTTACATTCAAACATTAATTTGCCTAGTAAATATTTTGATTTTTGATAAATAAAAATAGAAAATTTTATTTTTACCTTTATATTTATTGTGGCGCAGGGACACAAGCACGCGACTGTAAACGCGAGTTGGGGGTTGAATTCGGGAGAGTGAAATATTAGATTATATAATTGCCTCGCTCTGGTGACGAAGCAAATCACGGCATTGAGTTCCGCCAATCAACACTAAATATGGGAACGGAATGTTTTAACACTGGGTTCCCAAGTCCCGTCTCTCGAAAAAGAAATATTTACAAGATTAGTTAGCGTCACCTGTAAATATAACACCTAGCCTATTTAGCTTATCTAGAACTCATCTCTGAGAAATTCTAGTTAAAAATATTTCCCCACAAAACTATTTCATACGAGACGACTGCAGTCGACATTAACAAGGCCTGCCCTGAAAACCTAAAGAAATCACCTCTGAATGCCACAAAGATCTATCTTGTTTACATCCCCATAATCTAGATCTCTATCCACCATCTCGTGGAAGCTGTAAAGTACCTCGTTAGTGGTGTATATGAAAAAGCGAATGAGGTTCTCAAGAGATGGCCTTTCATCTATTATAGCTATAAGTGAGTTGATTGCCGCCTGAGGATATAACTGTAAACTTTACTTCGCTGGTTCTGTTTTGGAGATTACAGCTGAATTCTTTTTGTCTTACAATACACGTTTATATACCACTGTACCAAAATTTAAAATATTTCNTGCCACAAAGATCTATCTTGTTTACATCCCCATAATCTAGATCTCTATCCACCATCTCGTGGAAGCTGTAAAGTACCTCGTTAGTGGTGTATATGAAAAAGCGAATGAGGTTCTCAAGAGATGGCCTTTCATCTATTATAGCTATAAGTGAGTTGATTGCCGCCTGAGGATATAACTGTAAACTTTACTTCGTTGGTTCTGTTTTGGGGATTACAGCTGAATTCTTTTTGTCTTACAATACACGTTTACATACCACTGTACCAAAATTTAAAATATTTCTAAAAAAAATTCTAACAAGTAAAGCGTATTACACAGTGTAAGAATATTTAGAGGATAAGCATGTATGGAATTAATGTCTATTGAATGTAATGCAGGATAGTTGCCAGCTAATGTTTATAGATTGTACCATAGATTTTGAAAAGAGCAACTGTTGAGTTTCTTGTCGGCTCTTCTAAGCAGAACTGCCTTCCGAACTGGTGATAGCTTTTTGTTCATATGTTCATTCGACGATTCAAAAGTGCTTATAATAATTGCCTATTTGAATAAAGAATATTTTGAATTTGAATTTTGTAGCACAATTGAAATGAGCTCGATTGAAAGTGGTGGATCGAATTTCAGTTCTTATATTTATAAACTAAAAACATTTCCCCGTTTTTAACATAAAGAAAACCTATTAATTTAGATAATGTATGTATAGCTTCACACTGTAGTGTAGTAGATATAATTATCATATTTGCGGAATTCAACGCACTTTGGGAAACGCGACCAAAACGGGGAGACTTATTTTTTTTTCGGATCGCTATTTAACCTGCAACCATTGCGTTTACATTAAACATTCTCTCCACTGTAGTCACCATGTTTTTCTAATATGTATATAAATTTTATCCAATTTTTATTCTTATAATAATGTTGTATAGGTTTAAAATTGAATACAGTACCATCAACAGTAACAATAAGTTTAAAGTGAAACTGTTATTGCCAATATTATTGTTAACGAGTTCATCGATTGTCAATTTATCCGTTAAATTGGATATGTACAATCCGCCACTGATAGCAATATTAAATATTTGCATTCGGCCATTTGATCGAAAAGTAATAATATTAGCTTGTATAAAATGATAATTATTTACAAAAGATAATTCCAAACACACTATGAGTATTCTTCATTATATTACAAGTGCAATTTTCAGAAACAGGCTAAGAAGAAATAAGCGTGAAAAAAATCGGTGAAAAAACTTTATGGCGGCCGTTTAATATAATGTAATTTTCATAATTTATGGGAATATAATGTGTATAAGCAATACAAAAGGGCTGTTGAAGTATGAAAAAAAAAATTTCACGCATATTATACTCATCTGTCGTTAATTATATTTCACCTGTCATCCGTCATCCATATACACAACAGCTCACACAATAGCTTACAGTAGCTAAAACTAAGCTAAGAATAATTCTGTGTGTGTGAAGCAAATAGGCAAACAATTGCTAATATGTTATTCAGATCGCTAATTAATTATTAACTCCATACCTCAACAATGGTTCGTCGTCTTCAATCAAATCTAAGCAACTTGTGACGAATATTAAATCAATTAATTATATTGCTGAGAACATTGTGTGTACTATTTTGTAGTTCTTATTTATGTAATGTACTGTTAGAATGTATTGAGACTGTAGACGCGACGGTAAAGGTAAATTATTATTTATTAATATTTCATTTTTCTGCCTATCGTTCTATATGCGAGATACAGCGAATGAAGCTGTATTCATGTTTAAAATCAAATCAGCTTCACGCTGTATCCCGCACACAGCAGGGTAGGCAGAGGGAATCTAGTGTTAAGACACTCCGTTTCCCACTTTTCGCCGAAATCTGGAGGCATTGCGTGTTGAGTGGTGTAACTCAACGAAGCGCTTTGCCTCGACACCAGAGCGAAGAAATGAAAATATAAATTGAAACAAATATTTCTTTTATATTCACACTTTGTACCCCTACACCAGGACTGGCCTACATGTATACATGTTCTTTTAATTAAAAATAATAGACTAAATATTCAATCAAAATCATTCATAGTGTGCTTTTTAGGAGCCATTTTAAATGCTAATACACCATTTACACGAAACCCTTTATCGCTATCGTAACGACAAACACCGATTCCAATTAAACGAGGCTTTACAAGAATTAGTGATTTCATTAAAATATGTTCTTTGATATAAGGTTGATTGGTTGTTAAAGGAAATAATAGGATTCGCAAATAAATTATTCGCTAATTAATGAAATTAAGATATTTTTTTGGTGATTTGTTTTAATTAAATTTTCTGTTTACTTACCTCCATCGGAGTGGATGTTAAGAGTTGTTTTGTTTTTTTGAACAAAAAAATGATTTGAGATAAATAGAAGAAGAAGAGAAAATTAAAGAACAAAGCATTGATACTTACTTGATATTCATTCGTCTAGGCAAAGCGCGACGTTAAAATCCTCCACTAAACAAGCAATGCCTCCAAAATTCGGCGTAAAAATAAATATTAAAAAAAATATAATATTACAAATAAAAGTTAGGGGTTACTAGAAAATTATCATTTAGCACTCGATTAAAGACAGAATCTAACAAGTTCGCACGAGGAATTGATTGTAACAGATGCAAATTGGGTGGAGCAGAAAGCGTATAATGAATATGCATTAGAAAATTGTTATAATGGAAGAGATTAAGATGTATTTATTGAAATATATCAATACGATTTATGATTATAGTTTAGTGTTTGCTAATATTTTGATTTTTTCATATCATTTTTATATTACTGGACTGGTCTATCAAACTGGGTGAAAGATATTTATTTTAGAAGTATACTCACCCTTGTCAACTTACCTTTTAATTTTATGGTTTATTTTGTGCTCTAAACCACCTCTTTTGCCTGTTTCTGTAGAAATACCTTATGTAGATTAGGCAGCGATGTGATGTTAAGACTCTTCCCGAGAGTATATTTTTATAAAGCTAAAAAGTTATAATCAAAAGAAAAAAAATAACAATAGAAGAAAGTATTTTCGTTGAACTAGAAGAACGCATTAACACGTAAAATGTATATATTGTTCGTTTGTTAGGGTTAAGACACTCCGTTCGCCCATTGTCCGCCCGAAATCAAGACATCATATTTATAAGAAGACGCTGTCTCACTAAACCACAAAGAGTGGCCTCTTAATAGTTTCTACTTTAAGAGTTCATCTTTTCCACCATTCAAATATTTTACAAAACGTAGATGTTTGTTAGATTGATAATAATTTTAACGCCCCTTCTAAAAGATTCACTTTAAATTTCACAAATTCACTTTAAATAACTACTTACATGAGAATATACTTGGATCCATAATCCATGAACAAGTAAATATTAATAATATAATAACAGTTACAAAAAAAACAGTACAAGTTTATACTTTTGCTAACAAATTTAAGCTGATTTTAGATTTCAGAACCATAGAATAATAATAATAATAATAATATAAATGATGTCCTTTCTCGTCATTGTACCACAGATTGTTGTAATATTCTTTGAGTAATCAAGCTTTGTGAAAATATTTTCGCAGAAAATGTTGAAG
The DNA here is from genome assembly GCA_013403645.1 of Heliconius nattereri. Taxonomy (NCBI): domain Eukaryota; kingdom Metazoa; phylum Arthropoda; class Insecta; order Lepidoptera; family Nymphalidae; genus Heliconius; species Heliconius nattereri. Next base: position 8,472,870 of record JAAIXI010000248.1, on the reverse strand, counting down.
TAATAAAACGTTGAAAAAATCCGTTATACATAAGAATGAAATGTATTTAGTTGAAATTCTTGGATATATTATCAAAGGGAACCGCGTTCGAATTCAGATATGTTTTTACTTAAAATATAAAACTTAATACTGTATTTACGTTTACTTTTCTTTTATTTGAATTTAGTAAATCATTCTCAAGAATAGAAATCGAACTTACAACAATAAATCGCGCGCGTTCATACAAAAATCTCCAACGCACCATTGGCGTTAAATGTATTTGCAATGTTAAATAAAAAAAACGTAAGCTCTTTAGTACATTACTTTATAGGTCAAAGTTCACAGTAAATTCAAATTTGTCGACTTCATTTGAGCATTAGTCGGATACGGCGTCAAATTACATTAGCACTCTGTACGCAGCTTTCACTATGTGATTAATAGAATGGACTTGTGATTGTGACAAATGTACTCGTATATATATATATATATATATATATATATATATATATATATATATATAATGTGCGTATATTTTTTTTTGTTTCTCGCTGTATATTGGATATAGCAGTGTAAACGTCGCATTTATATTCGTACGCTTGTGCCCATGCACCATAACTGCCTTATAAACATAAATTTATATAACAAGCCACATTGGGAAAGTAAATGACTGCTAATATGATCCACTCATGGAAATATCTATAACTATATTTAGTTCAGACAGAAAGTGGAGAACGGAGTGTCCTAACTCTAGAGCTATATTTACATGCGTAAAATCTGAATGTAAAAACATGTTTTTAATTTAGCATTTTTTTAAAGACCAATGTTAAGACTAGCATTTAGCAAATCCATCGACATGTTCTGTAAGCAGCCTGTCATGTTATTTCGACATTAATATCTGACATTCGTAATTTTGTACTACGCAAAAGCACCTGTAATATACTTAATGCTAGCGTGTTCCAAGTTATTCAATACGAATCGAGCAATAAAAAACTATTAGGCTCCATTAGTTTTACCATGTCGTACGATTCACAAAAATATAATAATAATAATAATAATAAAAAAGTCTGTTATCTGTGGCAATTACGCGAACGCGTAGTTCACTATTGAACTGATCGCTTTTGTTTTTGATATCCATTGCCATCGATTTATAATGGGCCTTAATAGCTGTCTAAAAATTTATATGACTATCGAAGTTTTTGTGTTTTAGTATTTGGATTGAAATAAAAATATAGTAGTAAATGGGATAACAAGCTAAAAAAATAATTTAAAACAGAAATTCCTAAAATTGATATAATACGAAATATTAATGATTTAATTTTTTCCACAACTGCAAATTAAACAACAATTGAAGTAATACTGGAAACATATAACATAAATAACTTTCTCTATCTATAACACGTTATCACAAAGAGAGTCGTTGCGGGCTATCCTGAGTGGTGAGATATACAAGTCGTGCAATAAATTAATTCCTAACAAAGTTCTGTACAAACAAATTGAAAGTTCTCAGTCGATTTATATGGTAATTTAATATTATTGAAACTAAATGATGCTTATATTTATAGATTTCTATAGAGATTCATAGCCAAAAATGCTAGAAATAAGTTGCATGTGTGTTATGCCAATGTGAGCTTAACCAATGCAAATAAAAAATAATTTCCATAACAAAAAATAATATAAAAATCGCTATACACAGTCGACAGCGCCACGCCGCACTACCCGTTGCGCCTCACCAGAAACAGCAGTTGCTTGAGCGTTCCGCGTAACTTTTAATTAGAACAAAATCCTCCCACCGAAGGCGTTTTAATTAGGAAATTTTCCTATGAACAAGCGGAGCGGACGCGATATAATTTCTATGCAAATTGCACGTTAAACTTCGCATAACAGTGGCAACGGTTACTTTGCATTAAGATGGATCGGATGCTCAGTTCGTGTAATAAAGCACTAATAGATAGAGTTTCTTACTTAAACGCGCTTAGTTTGAGCGTTTCATGATTTAGTGTGGTATTTATCGGTGGAGTCGTTAGGATATCGTTTATATTAAGCTTTGGATAGGCAGAGGTAGCGGAACTGTTTCCGAATCTCCTAAGTTTTAATGTAATTTTCAGAGAGGATTTTTTAGAAATCTTTGCTTTAAAAAATCGCTTTAGTCAACTTCACGCTATATTACAGCAGGGTATGCAGAGGAAACCTAGTGTTACAACACTCCGTTCCCTACTTTCAGCCGAATTTTATGAGGCACTGCGTATTGAGTGTCGAAACTTAACGCCGGGGTTTTGTTTTCACCTTGGTGCCAGAGCGTTGGTTATTTTATGAAATATTTAATATTTTTATTGGTTGGTAGTAGTGCTATGTCTACTACTACATGCGGAATACAGCGTGATGCTGAAACAAAATGTTAATATCTAAGTCTTACATACAGTAGTCACGTCCTCGTAGTACATTATTCATATATGTGTATATATATATATATGTGGACATGTATTTATATATAGCTATCGAGCTCTCACTATCTAATCAGCCTCAACAGCTTTCATCTGCAAAGGACGTTTGTCAGAGCGAGTAAATGATTGATGCATAAAGCATGACACTAGCCGTACATTGAATCTTGTAAGTTCTGATAGTATTATATACATATATATGGATGTGGCAAAAGCTGTACAATTCGGCATTGAAATACAAATATCTTATATGTTACAAATAATTCAATACGAGTTATGGAATACTTTCCCTGAAGTTTATAGTATCAATCACTTAGTACAACGGAAGTAAAAAAAGTACGAAAACTAAATCTTGCTAAAATGTTATAAGCAGTTTATTCTGTACTCATTCTTTAGATATGTTACACTTATTTTTTAGCTTTTCAGAATAATAAGAGTTGCCTTGTAATTTGTTAAGTTATTAAGATAAAAACAGTGTTGCTTGTGATTTAACTATTGTATCATGCCTGCTGGTTTTTTTTCTTTTAATTTAGGTACTACGACTATTTATTAAGATACCTATACAAATAGTTATAATATAGAATAATAGTTGAAAATAACATTTTAATAATTTCTTATTTGTACATATTTAACAAAAACAGCTTCTTTTTCATGGATGTACCATGTAAGAAAATAAATAATATATATGTATGTATAATAAGGTAATTTATATAAATGATGCGACAGCCAAACACAAACTACTGGACGATAAGACATTGCCTTAAACGTCAAACATTCACTAAAAGCCATGTTGGCACCAACTAATACTACTAAAAGCCAATGTGATAGAGTATTGCAATGTTACGTAGTACGTAGCGTGTCTACGGCGTAGAGGTCCAAGCTACGCACTAGTAACTGTTGCTACGAGATTGTAATGTCATGGTTGATTGCGAACGTTTTGGTTGATGGACATTGGGAATTTGTATAAAAATGTTAACGTAGTAGGATTTTAATGCCTACTCAAAGGAAAATGAGGAACGGGAACATTAGATGTGTCTGCCCTGCTATGTACGAGATACAATATGAAGCTAAAAATAACATAGATTGTGCTATCTCAAGTGTACGAATAATATTTTAAAATATTACTTTCTTGTGTTATGACCGATTTTAAAATAAGATTATTAAGAAATTCTAACCGACGACCAGCATTATATGCAGCATACAAATGAACTAATATGATACACCTAATTACACCTTCACTGTAACATCGTTACCGTGAAGTAATTATTAATACTGTTCTATAATTAATACGGCTGATATAGCGTACGCTAATAATTAATTATGGAACAGTGGTAACCTGAGAACTTTAGTGTGGCCCGAGTTATTTGTTATCTTACCTTTGTCTATTGTTCAACTGGTTATTTTTTTAATTTCTTCTCTATTTCTATGTTCCTATTGTTTGTCGTGGAAAGATATTAAAATACCTGTTGGTTATTTTAAGTAACAAAGGATATGAACTACACTTTTTTTTTTTTTGGAAAACTGAAGTGTCTTAATGTGGAACGGAGTGTCTACATACTAGGCCACCAGTTTCCCTCTGCCCACCCTGCTATGTACCGGATATAGCGTAAGCGTAGCGCAAAAAATAAAACTTAATGACATAAAATAAGTAAAGTCTTAATTATATATTAAAAAATAAATTTCAAATAAACAGCCTCGAGAATATCATAAAATGAATATAACTTTCCTTCTTATACTTTTTCTGAAGCACTCGATAAGGTAAGCTATATATACATGTATAAGAGGGCCGCATCTCGAATAAACCACTACAAAAACATTACAATCACGGGTACAAGTAATATTCGTTCCGCAAATCCTCGCGGAACTTGTTAGCTCGAGCACTTTCAGAATATTCATAGACCGGGAAACCTTTTAAAAGGGAGCACTGAGTGGTTTGTGAAGATAGAATCGATTGAATATCGGGAATTAATTGAATAAAACGCAATATCAAGTGGGAAGGTATCGGATATCTGGAGTTGTTCTCATCTCATGAATATGTATACGCGAGTGTTCCAGTCTCTTTGAAAAAAGTTTGGATGTTTTTTAATCTGTGGTTATTAGATTGGTAAGTTTGTTTGATGACATCGTTGTCTTAATAAAAGGTTTCCTGTACCTATCCCGCTAAATATGGAATGCACAGTAAAACTAAAACTTATACTAAAACTTGTTCATGCATCAATCTCTCTTTAATTTTTAAGTGAAAACATTAATAAGTATAAAGTACTCAAAAATGTTAACATTTATAAATAAGATAATAAAATGTATAAAAATAAATTGAAATCAGTTTTTAAGTTGATTTTCCTAAGTATTCTTGATATATAATATGCTATTACATAAAAGAAGTAAAAAATACTATGCAGACAATGTACCACAAAAACCTTTCCTTAAAAATGTCGATGCCTCTACACTAAAATTTTGCCGAAAAATCCGTAATTAGAAACTGCTGATAAATATCACAGTACTACGTATTCATCCCTTCAATCCGATGGTACGATGAGCAGCCTGTATTGTGAATTTCGGTTCCTATAAAGCGAAACCGTATTGTTTACTTCGACATCATTTCCTAGCCGTACCAAATGGATTCCTCGATCTCATCCTCCGTCTCGCTCACATCTCATAGAGTGATAAGCGACGGAGATATAATGCAGAAACAAATAGAACATTGAAAAGCCCACATCGGGGCTCCAACCCGATATTTGGATCTTCGCCAGACTTTATCAAATTTATGTAAAACGAAGGAAATTGAGGTGAGAAACGACCGCCGTAACTATGGCTGCGTTTCCCTTAAATTTAACAAGAAGTCGCTCGACTGTTGAAAATATTTTAAGTTTTATGACCCACTAATACCAGCCATTACGGCGTTATGCTCGTGGATTAAGAAATAAGTTTTGACACGCGACGTGATATTGATTAGGTACGTCTGAAAGTTCGCGGAATTTCTTGGAAACTTCCAATGTTCGAATAATGTAGTAATATTATTAAGATCGAGCGAATTGAAAATTCAAAAATGCAATATTATTTCTTTTTCTATTTAGGCACGTACTGCAACATTTTCAATAAATTAGAAATAAAAATTATATATTTTTGTGCAATAAATAACATAAAACAGACAACAAAAGTACGATAAATCTATTAGCATATTTTAGACTAAGGTATTATTTAAGTTACTTTTTAATTTGATACACTTACAGTATTGCAAACTAGTTCCTAATAGTCTCAGCTCCAAAAAAAAAACAAAAATGAAATTTCAATAGTTATTTACACTTTAATGTGCCTTAATTACTATTCACCGGCCCCACCCCTCGGGGTAAACTAAGATGCGGCTCTTACATCTGCCGTCAATGTTTTCACGCCGGGGTTTATTAAAATTTTACGCTCTTAGCTTTACCGAATAGAATTATATTTAATTTTCAAAATATGAAATATCTGAGAGTTTCTTGGTTGATTTAGAAATTAAATCTCAACCGTCTGTGAGGTAGGCGTAGCTTAACATAACCGTTGAAGCGATTCGCCTTTTGTATTAAATTAAAATTATAATTGCTAATTTGTCATAATTATTTTGTAATTAATTTATTAAAACGCTCATTTTAATTATATCTGTGTTTGCGGAATGTTATTTTAGAGGGAGTTCGAAGGTAAGAGGGAGGTTGTATTTAAACTATTAACTGTTGTGTTTGAGGATAAGGTTTTTTAGAAATATTCATCAGACATATACATTTACAGGGTGTCCCAGGAGTCAACGATAAAACGAAACCAGGTGATAGACCAAATTATGACAGTTATGAGAAAAATATAAAAAGAAATCTTTGTCATGTATTTTTCATATTATATTGATTTTAAAAAATATCTGAAAAACCGACACCCTGTGATGATTTTTCAAGCCCTAAGACTACAAATATTACTCGTTCTTAATTTATTTTTCTGTAATGTAATCATGAGTAACCCTTCTGTGAATTACAGTTTAAGATTTAAACATACCTGCATCAGTTTTCAATAAAGTGTGGTGTTTTTGCCAAACATAAACCCAACTTTAACCGACTGTACTGTAAAAAAAATGTACTACACTGTTTTTGCAAGTAACTTAAAAAGTTTGCGCATTTAATCTGTATTCCGAAATAGTACAATACTTGCTGGATTATTTCTTTGTTGAAGAGAGAAAAATTGAAATACACGATAATCGGGATGACGTTCAGCGTTTTAGTATCTTTTCCGATACATTCTAGCTGCAGCATTAGCGTTACATAACCATTCTCCATGTATGAAATGCATATTTTTAATGTATCAAAGACCGAGTGTATGGCCTGAGAGAGCCCGGACTCGAGCACTATCCTTACAAGTCTTGGGCCAGGCCCTATGTCGGAAAAGTTCAGGTTTGGACGGTATCCTGCGATCACAGATCACACCAGTGACCTCCCGCCACTTAGCCCAGACAACGCTTATCCGACCATGGAGATCGTGATCGATGCCTCCAGACTCGTGCATGACGGATCTAAGATACCTGAACTTTTCCGACTTAGGGGCTGGCCTAGGACTTATAAGGATAATGCTCGAGTCCGGGCTCTCGCAGGCCATATACTCCGGTTTTTCCGATCTTTTTTAAAATCAATATAATATGAAAAATACATGACAAAAACTTTTTTTATATTTTTCTCATAACTGTCACCACTTGGTCTATCACCTGGTTTCATTTTATCGTTGACTCCTGGGACATCCTGTATATTAGAATGCAATGTTCAAATAAATAGTAAATTTACACCAACAAAGTGATATTTTTATAAATAAAAACTGCCAATTAAACTTCAGAAAAATTTGAGCGAGTAAAATAATATCTGGTTAGCTATAATTATGTCAAAGCAACTATATTTATTCAAAAAATAATGAGAATATACTAAACGCATATACTCGTAATTCGACTAATTTTTTTAACTATTTTTTTTTGTATTTTTAGTACCAGTTACCACATACTTTTCAATCAGCCAAGTCACCGTCTGTACAGTAATAATAATACGGACTAGGCTTCGCACCCAGCTCGTTTCGCTCGCCAACCCTCGTTTACATAAAAAGCTTTTTAGAAGATACGAAAGAAAATACTTTTTTGTAGATATGGAATAATTTTTTATATCATAGGACTTCGATAGTGCTGCATCATACAAGATATTGTTTATCCATACCTATATTATAAATTCGAAAGTAACTCTGTCTGTCTGTCTGTCTGTCTTTTACGCAATCAGGGCCAAACCGCTAACTTAATTGTGATAAAATACTCATATAGAGATGCTTGAAGGTCTCGGGATGAACATAGGATACTTGTTTTCCTCGTATTTGTAATATTTTCGATATATACAAATATATGAAAATACTTATTAATTTGACATGCAATTTATTCCGCCATGTTAATAATAACCGTCGCTATGCGACCGTTGCCAAGCAACGATTTGCAAAGTTTGTTGTTAGAAAACGTCATCCAAAATGAGCTTGCTTAACGTATCTCTCTATTGAAAACTGAAAATAATTTAATAAATATTCGTATAGTTAAAGCGGGCATAGCCGCGTTCGGGTCTACTAGTTTTAGACATAAAAACTAGTCACACAAACCTATTTTAATCAATATATTTAATTTATCTTAAAAAAGTCGCCTCCAGCGCAATAGTTAAATGATTCACGTCACGTAGTTTGATAAAATCGGGATTTCCGGCTAAGCTAGGATAATTGGGCGGCGTGCCATAGAATACGCAGCGATACTGCGGCTAAATCGAATAAACGGCCGCGAGACGGTAATACCAAGTTTTGTATTTCCAAACAATCAAAGACAAACAGATAATCTAACTTTTGCCATGTGTATCGCAAAAGTTATACTTGTTGGTAGTCTTTGATCACATTTGCAGTAATTAGTTGTATATGTATATATATATATATATATATATATATATATATATAAAATGTATGTAATGTATATATATAAAATGTAGTTTAGGTATTTTATAAGTGATTTTTCTTAATAATATGTATATAATCTTTGTTTATATGATTTAAAAAAAAACAGTGCCACAGTCTAGTGTTAAAATATTCCGTTCGCCATTTTCCGGTGAATTCTGGAATGATTGCGTGTTGAGTGATGGAACTCAACGTCGCGCTTCGCCTCGTCACTAGAGCGAAGAAATGAAAATATTAAATATTTGATTTTCGCGAGTGGGAATCGATCCCACAATCTTTTGCATCTACATGCTTGTGCCCCTGCACCTCCAATGTTCTATGGTCTACACACGAGGGGGACTAAGATCTTACAATTTTATTTTTTATCCATTTCATTTATAAAGAATACTAAAAGAAAAATTAATCAATTTTGAAATATAATATGACTGATTTAAATAGTAATATGAACAAACCCTAAGGCTGTGGTAAACAAAAATACTTGATATTTAATATAAACTTATGTCGTACAAGTAAATGGGTATATCTTAAGCGAAAGTTAAGTTTAACACTTAATAATAGGAAAGTGTTACTTGCGAAAGAGATTTCGCTACGGAAAAGTTCTGATATAACGATATCAGATTATGTTCGTGTGTAATATGAAATATGAATAATATTAATATATAAATTTAATATATAAAGTTTTTATATTGAGGTCGTCCTGGCACAGGGCCACAAGCGTGCGTCTGCAAACGTGACAGTTGAAGGTTCTCTCTATTCTCACTCGGAAGAATCTCCCTCTCTCTAAAAAAAAAGACTCTATCACAAAAAACTAGTGTTATTTATAAAAATCCGTGTTTGTTTTTAAATTACACCTAAAGTGTGTAAATTGGATTAACTAAGAAAATTAGCACCAAGCAGTATTGAATCTACACTCCACCACTTACGTTACGTACCCTCGAACAGAAATGTCAGCAATGCGTTATCCAATTTTCTCCCCCTGTGCATCTGTGTAATTATTTATATCGACTCGCCTACATTTTTGAATTGCGATTCGAGATATATTTACTCGGAACAAACGTATCGAAGTGGCCCACGGTAGGAGTATTTGTGATGTGCAATAAGGGGGGATCTTTTTTTCATTTTCTGTACCTACATATATGAGTTGGTATAAGTGTATCTATAAGTGCATATACAGAAGTGGTTGTCGTTTTTATTAGAAATTGCTGCTTGGCTTAATGATACAAAACATATTTATAGATTTTTATTATAATATGTATGTAAGTGGGTATTCTCACTGGTAAGACAAATCTCGGTGAGTGAGGAAATGTTCTTTGCATATTCTCCACTTTTTGCCCTGAGAAATAGAGAACCGAGTGTCTTGACACCTTGCTCTATATAGCAAAGTAAGCAGAGCTACTTTGCTATATAATGCATATAAGAATAGCGGGTTCAAACCCCGCTACGATCAAATTTTTATAAATTTTCTAAAAAAAAAGTATTTAAGCGTAAAATAATATTTTTTTCTTCCGCTTACCCCCAGTGTGTAATTAATGTATGAAGATAAATTAAGTTAACCTACTAATAAAGTATCATAGTGCACATTCTATAGAGTTATTCAAGCGATGAAAATTGTATAATATGACGAGGAATTTATTGGAAAATAGGTTGTGATCAGAAAAATGTACTGTTAATTATAGATATTCTTTGCTATTTTTTATATTTATGGACATTATGTATATCAAATTATTAAGTAACTAGTGGTCATTGACTATAACCACTAGTCGAAATGTACAGGTTCGAACTGGAGTTAGATCTTATGTAGTTCGTAGAGCATTTTTCTAATAAGTTAACCTGTTCTGTATTTGCTTTTTTTTAGCTTCACGCTGTAGGCAGACGGAATCGGGGAACCTAGTGTAAACACTCCGGTTTTATTAATGTACTTCCGTTTCGCACTTACCTTTCTCCCGAGTGGGAATCAAACAAGTGGCATAGCTGTCATACGTTTGTGCCCCTCCACCACGACGCGACGGCGTGGTTTTGTACTTTTAGCGCAAATTTATCTACTTCATTACACGTATATAATATTATAAACGATGTACATATGACCTTAGTACGTGTTCAACATACTTTAGGCGAAGTAAGTTGTTTATTATATCTTTTTCACTTTTCCATTTTTAGTTTCAAAATAAGTATAAAGTAGAAAAATGCCGCGTTTTCTTTCCGTTCAGCGGGATAAGCAATAATAAACTTATACTGAGACCGTCGTGTTGATTGGCGAAACTTAACGCCTATCTTCGTCTATCAAAGCGGAGAAGTTGAAATAAATTATATATAATTATACATACATTAAAATGCATAACTAGCTTATGGATATAGTGACAAATTCATTATATATAATATCCGTTGTTGGTTTAAGTTATTGGAGCTGCCCCCCGCGTGCAAATCGAATCCACAATCGTTGCGTTACAATCACATATTTCCGCCGCTGCGCAACGAAGGTCATTTACATGTGAAAGTTAAAAATAGCACGAAATACTATGTTAAAAAAATCACGATGTATAACGTCAATTTACCCCAAAAAACACTGTACGTTATCCTCTTTTCACTTTTAAGAGTATTTATTCTTGCAAATGTTGGATGCTAAAACCGCGTAGCATTAAGTTTTCATGGCGGCACTCACGGCCAGAAATAACACACACATGTTGATTGTTTATTCTATAATTTAGAAAACATTGTGCTTTTTTTATAAATGTATGTATATATGGTGGCAGGTTTGATTTCCGTGTCGTGCAAGCTTTACTATTTTATATAGCGAATTATTGTAAGGCCGTCGTGGTGTAGTGGCACAAGTGTGTGGCGTTAGTAGGTTCGATTCCTATTCGGAAGAATAAAATATTTAATATTTTTGTTTATTCGCTTTGTTAAAAAGGCAAAAGTAGGCAGAGTATAAATGTAGTTTTTAGGCACTCCGGTCAACCCTTTGCCTTATATCGAGTCATTATCTGTTGATTAACAGAACTCAACGCCTTACCACGTTACCAGATAGCGTAAATAATAATATTAAAAATTTTAAAAATTATAATACTATTATTTTTTCTGTTCGATTGGGAATCTAAACCGACAATCGTCACGTTAACAATTGTGCCCCTGCGCCACAAAAAGGCCTATCTATACTTATAATAAATCTGTAGAAAAGTCATTTCTGTACATTGAAAATATTAAAAAATAAATAAATAGGACAATAAACAGAATCCATTTCCAGCATTTTTGGATTTTTTGTCTGTTTGTCCGTTTATCTGTTTGTCTGTTTATGTAAACAAGTATCACGAAAAAGTACGCAACAAATTTAAGCAACTTTTATTTATAAGAATTACAAGTAAATCAGAGTAGGTTTTAGTTTTTATTTCATTGTAATGGCTTCACTCTATCAAAAGATATAAGTATTTAATGTTTTCAAGAAGTAAATATTGGAAATCTATTGACAACAAATAGTAAGTAGTAACGAATCTTGATAACGAATAAAACATATATCAACAAGTTATTATTTGTTAAGCATTAATTACTTCGGGAGAAATGTTATTAATTTTAAAACTTTAGCAAAATATAGTTTTTGATTATTTATACTGAGAAAACGGTATGTTATAACTATGATCGAACGGTTACAGTTGAACTATTAGCACAATAGATGGCGCTCTAACAAGATTCTCTAAAAAAAAAAAAGAATTTGGAATCGTTTTAATTACATGATTCATAGTAAAAACTACTGAATAAAATATAAACAAAATGCCAAAACAATTTATTGTCTTTTTGTAAATAGCCTGTAAATGGTACACTATTAAAACATTATGTACTCAAAGTTTTCAAGTTTATGTTTCAGAAAGGAGAAACATACGTAACGATATCTGTTGACTACATACACATAAGTACTGTAATGAATGTTGATAACGCGTACAACATATTGTTGCGTTATTATTTGCTAAACATTTATTACGTCGGAATGAATATT